>VDFB02129660.1:196571-259604 GCA_007258455.2 Sequoia sempervirens | reverse complement strand
AATATTTGCATGCCGATGCTCAGGCGTGCTCGAGCCCTGTATAAACCATCTGAATAGGAATTAAACTATGAATCAATAATGGTTTGATTTTTCACTATAACTAGTTCATCTTTAACAACGAATGTAAATTGAAATTTAGTAATTTGCCTCTATACCTCCCCTTCTATAAGAGCTTAATGAGGACGTATTGCAAGAGAACACCATATCCATTGCCCTTGTTACGTTTGGCGATGTTTCTCTCACCAACATCTAAAATAAAACAACAAATTATTCAATCACAAAATAGTTATCGAATTTGAAGTAATGCTTTGAGTTTGAATGATGTGTAATGCAACGTAAGCAACAATATGATTATCATTTTTTTAAAAAGCAATAACCTAGGACAATCACATTGAAAAACAAAGACCCTTTAGGACAAATTTTAAGTGAAAAAGCATCAAAACACAATGTAAAATATGACAACTAATATGAGAAGAAGACATGATCTAGTCAAAAGGAGCTTTGATAGTAGCCAACTGAGTTAAGTATGACAAATACAAGTATCACCGCAAGGAATGGAGTAAGAGCTAAATAAAGATACAACGCATACCAAAAACATGGAGCTTAACTTGCTAAGCAAGGGCCTATTCTTCAAAAACCTTATTTAAATGCTTGTCATAGTTTAAGATATGCACAATGTTTGACAATGAATTAACCTTTGAGGATGACAAAGGATTAAATTGAGGTCTCCTTTTACTCATGAAAAAGACTGAATATTCTTTCTTTGGCCTATCATTATGATTTTTAAGTTTCTCACTTGAGTTAAATATAATAGTCAAGTGGGTTTATAATTGAAAGATGATAGAGGAAAATAATCATGAAAAGGAGAATATGATGGTGATCAATGACAGCATTGGCACATTTGGATGCGGAAAGAGCAGAGGAATGCATAGTGTGAACATCATGGTACAACTTATGATATAAATTAAGCCACATGGTTGATGTGTTTAAATCTTTCGCATCTTAAAGCCGGTTCTCTTAACATAAATACTGCTAGGGAATTTCAATGTTGCCATTGTAGTTGACATTAAAGCTGGTACCTGCAACATTGAAAATTATCCTTATATAAGAATTCCCTCCATCTTGTTGATTGGCTTGTAACACTCTTGATGGTGGCTGGATGAAATCTAATTATGATTCCTCTTCTCCATTAGAGGGTTCATATCCTTGATCTGACTCTTCTGAATTATCAGAATCAAAATCACTAGCTTCCATATTCAAAAATTCCCAACCAACATCTTCAATAAATTTATCTAGATCATCAGTAATAGTCTTACAAATTGGTTGCCAGTTCAAGTTCATTCTACTTTCATAATACTTTATATCCATGGAGGTCATCCATTCCTTGATGCCATCAAGTGAAGATTCAGGAATGGCGTACATATGGAGTACATCTCGCTTTAATTATTTGAAAACAATAGCCATATCAAATCCTTTTTCCCAAGTCCTACCTCTCATAACAATCCCTAAATCTCACTAATAGTGATTACTAAGAAAAGGTAATTCCACCAACTCCCACCAAAAAATCACTACCATAGGAACAATAAAAAGTAGAGACGGAAAGGAAACCCATGAAAACCAAGCTCTCTAAATGGTATATAAAACTCTAGTTCAAAATATTTTAGATGAGGTTGCTCCCATAGCTCTCTTACTCACTTGAAAAATCCTTGAAACTATGTATTGATTTTATTTTTCCTGTTCCTCTCTTGTTGTTCTTCTTAATTTCATTGGTGCAGGAGCACCTAGGAAGCAATAGAGAGCACACTAGGCAAAATGTGGAAGTATAGAATGAGTTTATGACTTAGATGTATTCCTTTAGGAATTTTTGTGGTTGGAATGATGTTTTCTAATAAGGTCATGTTGACCATGGGTGAGAAACAAAAAGGTTCTAGTTCAAAGTTTAGGAATGGAGGTTTTTGCAATTATTGACAATTTTTGCAAAAAATGCTCCTTTTGTGTTTGAGCGGCCAAGAAAGGCCCATTGGAAAAATAACTATTGGGAAAGCATATTTAAAGGTTTCCTCAACCTTTGTGCAAGGTTGAAAGTACGTTTGTAGGGATTGTTTTATTGGAAATTGAAGGAAAATAGTTTTTTGAGTGATTTTTTTTGTTTTTTGGTCTGAAAGAAGGCTCTAATGGATTAAATCTGGTTCTGTGTTGTGTGTAGGATGTAGAATAAATCCAGTACAAGTTTTTTGTAGCCTTTAGATAGTTCTTTCAATTGTTTTCTTGTCTCTTTGTAAATATTTTGGTTTCTTTGTGCTTGCTGGCCTGAAATAGGCAGTGCTGAGTAAATGGGGTGCTAGAGCACTTGTCCACTGTACAAACAGTACGACCTTTTGGAAACAATTCCTAGACACCATTCTTGTACATATGTTAGTTGGTAGGTTTTGTTTGAGTGCAGGAGTTGCTAGCAAAGTGATGCCCTAGGCGAGCCAGTGCAGGTCCGGCTAGGAAAAACTTGTTGTGCAGGTCACAAATCTTGTAGGGGTGCTGAGCCATTGAGGATTTTATTCTTGGAGGAGGTAGGGTGGTGTGTTACCTTGTTACTACATGAAGGAGGAGGCTCCATATTTCCATTTGGTGTGTAAACAAATTGGAAGTTTGCTAACTGTCAAGGGAAGGCTTAAAACCCTAGTTTTTGCTCCATTTCATGTTTAAGCTTTGTACGGACAGTGGAAGGTTGAGACCTCAAGAATCTTTGAGTGTTTTCCATGTGAACCAAGAACCTTGGAAAAAGAGTGGGAAGTCCTTTTGAGATTTGTGATTTCTAACCTGTTTTGTAGGTGAAGGAGACCTAATAGGGGCTCAAGGGCTACTAGCCTTTCAAACCCTAGCTTAAGGATTGGTGAGAGCGACGGGAAGTTGAAGTCTTGGAGGTTGTTCAAACACCTTTGGAGGATAGTTTGAAGCCTTTTAAGACTTATCACTACCTGTGCAAGAGTTGATGGAGTGTTGAGGAAGATTGGTCTTTAGTATAGTGTAAAGGCTAAGGAAGAGTTGTGGCAATGAACCAAGGTGGACTTGGTGGTTGGAGTTTGTGATAGAAGAGGGGTTGGTCAGACAAACCAGGGGAACCTAGTCATGAGTAGGGACCTATAGGTTACATTGGTGAAGCAAAGCACCAAGGAGGTCTTACAAGGAAAGGCCTAGAGTAGGAATCAGTGATTGATTCCTCCAACCCCTCTCCCTATCAGATTGGTATCAGAGCAAGCAAAATATTTGGGATTGATCTTGTATGTTAGAGATAGAGTCTAGTGGTTCTAGCATCATGGTGACAAATGCTGAGTTGGCTAAGAGGGTTGAAGAAACAGAGGAAGAAAATAGGGTATTGAGAGAGAAGTTAGACCAACTTGAGCAAGCACTGAATGTTATGTGGTTTGATGGAAGAATAGCAAAAGAAGAAGAAGTTGCGAGGAGGACAGAACTTCCAAATTTTAACCTATATTGAAGGAGGATCCTCTTGAAAGCATTGAAGGCTTTGAGTGGAAAAGCACTTGAAGGAGTACCACTGTTTAGTGGAAAGATGGAGGCTGATTTAGTTATGGATTGGATAGAGGGAATGGAAAACCATTTTGAGTGTGATGGATTCATTGAAGCACAAAAGGTAAAGGTGGCTAAATCAAGACTAAGAGGTTCTTCCTTAACTTGGTGGAAATTCATTTAGACAGAGAGGGAGAAGGAAGGCAAGTAGCCTATCTCCACTTGGAAGGGAATGGTTGCCAAGGTGAAAGAAGCATACCTACCTGAAGACTATGAAATTCAGTTGCATAAGAGGAGATAGAGTTTGAGGCAAAGAGATCAGGATGTGAGTTCTTATACTGAGGAGTTTCAAAGAATTTTCATGAGGTCCAATGCCATAGAGGATGAAAGTATCAAGGTGGCAAGGTATCTCAACGGTTTGAAGTGGAACATTCAAGAGGAGATGGTTCTCTTAAGCCCCAAAACAGTGCAACAATGTTATCAATTGGCATTAAAGATTGAAGAGAGGAGTAAGAGGAAGCAAGATCAAACTTCTAAGGGTAGAGGCAAAGGCAAAGATCAAAGAGATCAAAGAGGACAATGTGGTGGCTACCAAGGTAGAGGCAATGACCAAAGAAACCAAGGAGAGTCAAAACTCACAGAGCATGGAGGTGAAACATCTACAAGAGGTGGATATAATAGGGGTAGAGGACATCAAGGAGGTTCAAACAAAGGAAGAGGAGTAGGTAGGAGCAATTCTTATTTTGCAAACATGAAGTGTTACCATTGTAATCAAATAGGTCATCTTGCTTATAGGTGCCCGGAGAAGCATCTTCATCAAGCAATGAAAAGAGAGTGGATTATGTACAAGAGGACACCATGAGTCTTAAGGCATCTGAGGTCAGTCATATTGAATCTAAGGTAGGAGAGAATCTGATGTTCAATAGGTATCTGATCAGACAACCGGTTAAGGAGGAACCAAAACAGAGGAGGGCTCTATTTAGAGTAAGGTGAAAGATACTTGGAAAAGTGTGCAAGGTCATAGTAGATTCAGGTTCAATAGACAATATCATATCAGAGGAGGTAGTAATGAAACTGAAATTAGAGAAGTCACCTCATACTAACCCCTACAAGGTCACTTGGCTAAACAAAGGGCAAAGTGTTTTAGTAAATGAGCAGGTAACGGTGGAGTTTTCCATTGGAGGATACAAAGATAAGCTGATTTGTGATGTATTACCCATGGATGCATGCCATCTTCTACTAGGCAGACCATGGCAATATGACAGAGGTGCCATATATGATGGGAGAGAGAATACAATCTCATTCAAGAAGGATGGGAAGACTTTTAAGTTGCAGTCACTATCAGAAGAAGAAGAGGGACAGTCAAAGGCACCAAACATCATGTTGAGTAGTGGGAAGGAGTTCCTTAACAATCTACATCAAGGAGGTGAAGGATATGTGGTTTTAATGCAGTCAAAAGATGAAGAAGAGACTAAAAAGACAGTCATACCAGAATCAGTCCAAAAGCTGCTAGAAAAGTATAAGGATATTGTCAGTGATGGTACACCTACAACTTTGCCTCCAAAGAGAGCTATAAGTCATCAAATTGACTTCATACCTGGAGCTTCATTACCTAACAAAGCAACATACAAGCTTACACCAGATCAAAATCTTGAGGTAGCTAGGCAAGTGAAGGAGTTGTTGGATCAAGGCTTGATTCAAAAGAGTATTAGCCCTTGTGCAGTACCAATGGTCTTAGCAACCAAGAAAGGAGGTAAGTGGAGACTTTGCACTAACTCTAGAGCAATAAATAGGATCACAATTAGGTATAGGTTCCCTATTCCTAGAATTGAGGACTTAATGGATTGTCTTGGAGGTGCACAATACTTCACCAAGTTGGATCTCAAGAGTGGGTATCATCATATTAGAATTAAGGATGGTGATGAGTGGAAGATAACTTTTAAGAAAAATGATGGGTTATATGAGTGGAGAGTGATGCCATTTGGTCTCTCCAATGCCCCTAGCACATTCATGAGGCTCATGAATGAAGTGCTTAAGGACTTTACAAGGATATTTGTGGTAGTGTACCTTGATGACATCCTCATATACAACAAGATAGCATAAGAGCATTTGAAACATGTGGAGAAAGTTCTTAGAAGGTTGCAAGAAGAGAAGTTGGCAATAAATCTAGAGAAGTGTGAATTCTTTAAGCAAGAGCTAGTCTATTTGGGTTTTGTAGTGTCCAAAGGATCATTGAAGATGGATCCAAGCAAGGTGGAAGCCATCCTAAACTGGCCTACACCAACCACAGGGACTGAGGTAAGAAGTTTCCATGGATTGGCTCAATTCTATAGGAAATTCATAAGGAATTTTAGTGGTATATGTGCACCAGCCTTAGATAAACTGCTGGTGGTTTAAAACTAAGTTTGTGTGGACCCTAGTCGAGAAAGGGTTTGAAAACTCAAACAAGAGGTGGCAACTCAACCACCTCTATTACCTTAGCTTTGACAAGTTGTTCACCGGGTGGGAATGAACTTGCGGAAAGCAAGAGGAGGAGTTTAGTCAAGAGAAAGTTTATAGCCTTCTTTAGTGAGAAGCTTAATGAAGAAAAGAAGAAGTATTCAACCTATGACTTAGAACTTTATGCTTTGGTTCAGTCACTTAGAAAATGGAGGCATTATCTTCTACCTAAGGAGTTTGTAGTCTTTACTAACAATCAGGCACTCAACTTTATCAACACTCAAGAGAAGTTGAGTAATAGGCATTTGAAATGGATGGAATACATCCAAGCTTTTACCTTCACCATCAAGCACAAGAAGGGATAGCTAAACAAAGTGGCAGATGCATTGAGCAGGAGATTGTTGACAGTCCAAGAGATACAGATCAAGAGCATTGGCATAGAGAGTTTCAAGGATCTATATGGAGATGATGAAGACTTTTCAGAGGCCTATAAGGTATGTTCTAACTTTGAGAACCATTTCCATAGCCAATACTCTGAATATACTTTGCAAAATGGGTTATTGTTTAAGGGAAATCAGTTATGTGTCCCAAGAGGTTCAATGAGGGAAAATATGATTAGAAAACATCATTCCAACCACAAAAATTCCTGAAGGTATACATCCAAGTCATAAACTCATTCTATACTTCCACATTTTTCCTAGTGTGCTCTCTATGGGGTTGGAGGAATCAATCACTGATTCTTGCTCTAGGCCTTCCTCAAGACCTCCTTGGTGCTTTGTTTCACCAATCTAACCTATAGTCCTACTATGACTAGGTGCCCCGTTTGTCCTGGACCAACCCTCTTCTTCTATCATTCATCAAGACTTCATACATTGACCTTCTTGCCCCTCCTCCTAACTTTGGACCACGCCCATTACTCTTACATAAAATCGATATCCTTGTCTTCATGGTTCTCATGCTCGCGATATGGTTAAGTGCAAATGAAAATGAAGAAAGTGCACTATCTCCTTATCCACACGGAAGAATGCATGCTTACTGTTTTGATACATGATATCAGCTCTCTCTTCTCAGCCTCATGGTCAATATCAAAACTTATGGTGGGCCTCTAGAGTTCTAGTCATCTTTCTTCCTCTTCCACCAAATGTTGTCCTGATCCACATGTCTGCTAGCCTAATTGGCTTTGTTTTTGAAAGCTGAAGTTTCTCTTGAGTCACCAGTGTAGCTCTCTCTACCTTTCCAAACTCTTTTATTGCTACAAATCATCTTTGGGATTTATTCATTTGTACCACATGGTTGATGTGCTTTGAATCCTTGCATCTAAGGGGTTTAAAACCTTAGGGGCCTTAGATGAGAAAAAGAAGTAATGTTTTTCTTTTCTTTTTATGTGAGGACCTAGTAGTGAGATAAAAGAGGACTGTATAGAAAAATGAAAAAAGAAGACATAAAAATTCATGGACCATACTATATCACCTACACGCTAGCTAACAAGGACATGAATGTAGTAGATTTAGGTATGATAGGGTATTGCAAGGTATATTTGAGGAATATATAAGAATGAAGAAGAATTCAATGCATCAAATTAGTGTCAAATGTTTTCCTAAAAGATCTCCCACACCCTATTAGGGAATTTAATCATTTCTAAGCATTTTCCACGTCCTATGGGAAAGTTTGAGGAGGCTCCAATAGCTGAGAGTTTAATGAGTACTTATAACTTCTTTCCATGCAATCATGATTAGTTAGAGAACATATAGGAAAACTTGATGAGCTATGCAACAAATGAAGAGAATATAGGTATTTTGACCTAGTCTTAAGCATCTCCAAGCATCTAGGAGATATTGGCGAGTTCCTGGCTAATAGATAGGGTCGAGGATAGAAAGTTTTATTTTTTTGGTTACATCGGGACATCATGTAGGACATCCATAGTCTTGCCATTGGTTACGCTTGACATCACAAAAAAGGGGTCATATAGGATGGAGCAGAATGTGTAGCTCTACCTTGTCGTACCCATGTTAAATTTTATTATATATAGCTTGCTAGTGTAGAATTCTAAGACAAACAATCATGGTAGGACCATTCTTAAAAGATTTCAAATAATAACCTAGTGAACCCATATACCTATGACTATATATACACAACCTAGATTAAACTTAGAATTCATTAACTTTAAGTTCTATTTATTCTATATTACCTCAGTGAAAGTTTGATCAAATCTACTTGCACTCAGAGGTGTTTCCTTGAAACCTCCAACAACACCCTGTTCAACATCCTAAATCACATATTAAAATACCATTCGTAAAAAAATGCTATTAACATATGTAATAAATTTATAATTGTTTACTAACTTTACATACCCCACTGATAGGTGTACTGCAAAAATAAGTAGATTGATTGGTGTACCCAGGGTCAACACTATGACCCTACAATTTTATTAAAATAATAAAACTAAATTAGTTAATCTTGCATTTCACAATCAAATTTAATAAAATCCAAATTCAATGAACATGTTGAATTTACTCATCACAATACCATATGCATTTTCATGCGTAATGTCACGGGCCTCTCCATCCTCAGAGATGCATACGCATCGTGTCAAAGGTGAGAAGCATATGTGATTCTGCGAGCACCCTCCTAAGGGCCTGTGAGAGGGTCATACTTAACAAGGGTTCGGCAAGATCGACACATTGGCCTCGGCTGCCACCACCAAGACTCCTTTGAATTGCTACTGCATAATGGGGTTAGTGTGGAGGGATGACACTCGAGTCAAGGGGATGTGGGATCGTCAGAAGTTCTACATTAGCACTTCCTCTTTGCAACTGTGAGGGTATCACAATCTTCTCTGGGCGAGGTGGGCTCCACGAGAGGTCGCTCTCGCCGGTGGTAGGATCCGGCTGCACTGGCTGCCTGGTCTCAGGCTGACTCCCCCACCCTCAAACTTTCTCATATCAAATAATTTGAGATTTGGTTCAATATGAACTCACTATATAGTTTTCTAAGAAAATATTGGGGACTTCATAGTTATTGCATGGTGGGTAATCAAAGACCATATACCATCTATCATAAAAAATGGTTCCTAATCTCTTGGTGGTGGCACCAATGAATAGGAAACCTCTTGCATTGAGGGTGAGATTTTGTTTGTTTTAGGGTCATGAATAGAGAGCACAAATCACCTTTTAGTAATCTTTAAATCTTTTACTTGTTTATATGATAAGTTGTCTGCATAATATGCCCTCGATGTTTGCCTCCTATTTTGCCATCCAGATATTTGTTGGGTAATTGCATCTACATTTTTTAACAAATCCTTCAATGAATCTGCTAGATGTATTCTTTTTGTGGTTGAAGAATTTTGATCACTCAACCTACTAATAAGATCCTCAACTTCTAAATTCTATTGTTTTCAATTTCACTCCTCAAATTTTCTTGAGTGCCAGGAGGGTATTGAGAGAATGGTGGGGGAGGTTGATTTTGTTGTTGAGGCTAATTTTGTTGAGGCTGATTTGGTTGAGGATTTTCCTCCTCTTGTTGAGGATTTCCTACAAATTAAAAAAAAATATACATTTCTAAACTAAAACAAATAAAATCAATTTAAAACTAACAAATTCAAAACAAATACCAAACAATAATTACCTCTTGCATCTCTTTGTCGTCGTGGCGCCATATTTGTGAAGAAATCTAATTGCTGTTGATGAATTTTGAAGAAATCACCTCTCCAAGAACGCGAGTGCGTAAAACAGGGTTTTTGGCTGCGAGCAGAGTTAAAACACAGAAAAAACCAAATGAGAAATGATATTTGGATTCACTTTTTTTTTGCTTTATGCATTAGCGTTATGGCTTTTTTTTTTTTCTTGTTTGGCCACAAAAGTGCAACCATCTTGGTGCACTTACCCGCCTATTACTTTTAATTCACTGCCTCCATCATCTATATCGCAGCCTTTGCTAAGTAATTCACAACCCTTAAACAATAATTTGCTGTCTTCATTTGTTGATTCACAACCTTCATTTGTGTCTAATGCGCTACCTGTTAATATGCCTTCCTTCATAAATCCGTTGCCTCCAATTTTAAATGAGCAGCCAGTATTGAGTTCGTTGCCACTGGGAACCATTGAAGGTTAGAATATTTAGGGCAGTATACAAGGACAACATTTAGGAGGAAAGGAACAGGGGAGTATAGAAAAAAAAGGTAGTAGTAAATATTTACAAAAAACTCAAGCAATTATAGAATCATAGGGTATTTTGCAATCAGACAGTGGTTCTCAATTAAGAAGATCAATCTGGGAAAGAAAACTACCACAAAAATATAATGATTTTGAGTTATTTTCTTCTGATAACTATGATTATGAATTGTTGTTTTGTGGTGAGGTAGAGTCAGCGACATTCAAACAAGCATGCAAAGATGTAAATTCAGTCAAATGGATGGAGGCTATGAATGAAGAAATGGAGTCTTTGCATGCAAATGACACTTGGGATATGGTTTCTTTTCTGCCAAATCGGAAACCTTTGAAAAATAAATGGGTGTATCGTGTGAAAGAGGAAGAGGGAGGTCATCAATGTTACAGGGCCAAATTAGTTGTCAAGGGTTTTGCTTAGGAAAAAGGTATTGATTTCAATGAAATATTTTCACTAGTTGTGAGAATGACCACCATTCGAGTAGTGTTAGGCTTGGCAGCCATTTGGGATCTTGAACTTGAGCAACTAGATGTCAAAGCTGTTTTTCTTCATGGAGATGTTGAAGAGAAATTATACATGGAGCAGCTTGAAGGTTTTGCAAAACCGAGTCAAGAGCATTTATATTGCAGATTGAAGCAGAGTTTGTATGGGCTCAAACAAGCCCCCAGGAAATGGTATTTAAAATTTGACAACTTCATGACTCAACAATTTATTCGTTGTGATTTAGACCCGTGTGTTTATTACAAGAAGCTTCCAAATGGTGAGTTTGTCATTTTATTACTTTATGTTGATGATATGTTGGTTGCTGGCAATAGTGTGAGGATAGTTCATGAGTTAAAACAACATTTATCTAAGAGATTTTCTATGAAGGACTTAGGGGCAGTAAAGAGGATTCTTGGGATGAATTTAATCAGAGATAGGAAAAAGAGAAAACTTAGATTATCTCAAGAAAAATATATACTAAAAATCTTAGATAGATTCAATATGAAGAATGCCAAATTTGTGAGTACTCCTTTGGCTGATCATTTTAAGTTATCCTCAGCTATGTGTTCTAAAACAGATGAAAAAAAATACATGAAACGTGTTCCATATTCATCAGCAGTTGGCAGTTTAATGTATGCCATGACTTGTACTTGTCCGAATATTGCTTAGGGACTGGTAGTAGTGAGCAGATTTATGAGTAATCTAGGTAAACAACATTGGCAGGCAGTACAGTGGATATTCAGGTATTTGAAAGGTACTTCTGATCGCAGTTTATGTTTTGGTGGTAAGAACATACATCTATGGGGTTATGTTGATTCAGATATGGCTGGAGATTTGGATAAACGATGTTCTACCACTGGTTATGTATTCACCTTTGCTGGGGCAGCGATCAGTTGGGTTTCTCGGTTGCAATAGGTGGTTGCACTTTCTTCTACAGAAGCAAAATATATTGCTTTTTCTGAAGGGGTAAAGGAAATGATATGGTTGTAGCATTTGATAGGTGATTTATGGTTTCGACAATCTGTTTTGACTCTCTTTTGTGATAGCAATAGTGCTATTCACTTGTCAAAAAATTCAGCCTTTCACAATCGGACGAAGCACATAGAGCTGCGATATCACTTCATTCGCCATTGTATCGAAGAGGGGAAGCTGCAGGTGGAGAAAATTGACACAAAGTTGAATCCAACTGACATGTTGATGAAAGTAGTTCTGAGGGAGAAGTTCGATTTCTGTAGAGCTTCTTTCGGACTTGTGCAACTCTGACATTAACTCTATAGCATTGGGATATCTCTGAGCAACAATTTGGTCTTCAAGTGGGAGATTGTTGGGTCAAGTGAAGCCCAAATTAGCATGTTGCCTTCTTAATTCAAAATGCTTTCTCATTTTGTAATTACTTCTATTGGCATGTGTGGCCAATTTAGAAGTTGTCTATTTCGAATGGATTTTTCCATTAATTAGTTGGAGACTGATTTATATAATTAAAGCTGCTGGCTGAATGTAATTAATTCAAAACTTGAGAATAATATGAGATAATCCCTGAGTGTGGACGTAGCTATCATATTGATGGTGAACCACGATAAATCTGAGGTTCTTGATTTGTGATTGCTTTCAATATTTTATTTTTTGCAATTTCTTTTTCACTTTTATTTTGCAAATTATATTCAACAGTCCAATCATTGTCTATAATTATCATGTTACATAATTTAATTGTTTACATGATTATTTGAGCCCACACAAATGTTGGAGGTTGTTCCGAGGAAGCCCTTCTTCCTGCCAATTTTAAGGAAACCATGGTGGACTTTTGCTACATCTTTTGCAGTCTCAAATGTTACTAGTCAAACAAAAACTGGCAAAAGTGGTTTTTCCTTGTCTTCATTATTCAAGTCGTTCCATCAAAGATAGTGAGTAATTCTTAGTATATTAAGATGATCAAAAAATTGAATATAAGGACTGTCACGATGATATATCATTTGGCTATTCTCAGTCAAAGAATTTTAATCAATAAAAATAAAAAAAAAACATTTATTACTTTTTGACATGAATGAGATATAAAATTAAAATTATATTGAATATTAAATTAAAACTGATGATATTAAGTAGAATGCATTTTCACTTTTTAACATTTTAATTATTTATTATAATCATTAAAATTAGTAAACAAAAATTATTTATTCTCAAATCATTGTTCACTAAACATTTCTCTCTGTACATCATGAATTTTAATATTGATTTAAAAAAATACAGATCAGTAAAATAATGTAGAGTGTTTTCTTTATTAATCCAAATATATATTTTGTTTATGTTTTTCTCCAACAAGCATTTTTTATTATTTAACAGTAAAAACAGAGCATTAGTTAAAACAGGGGACACGGTTAAAAAATAGGACATATAAATTATTGATGTAGATTTAAATTATTTGAAAGAATTTGTGGGCAACTGCAGTAGATTTATGGTGGTACAATTAAGTGGCAGAGCATGTACATCGACCCAATACAGGCTGGAAAATTTCTGCAGTCAAAAATCAGTTTGTAGCATGATTGTTGAGCATTACTAGAGGCGTTTAGAGGTGCCAAAACTCACAAAAGAAACAGAGGAATACAAATCAGACTATGTAGATTTGGTATTTGTATATATGAATGCGCAACTCTGAATATGAACAATAAATTGATTGTGGTTTAAACATGTGGAGATTGTTGTTTAAAGTTCTGGTTGAATTTTTTTGAAAAATTAATTAATTTGCTGCATTTAATCTCAGCTGGTAAGAGTCAATTTTTGAGCTGCATTAGGAATAACATGAGATAGTTGAATTTATGAATAAGAAAAAATCTATGCTCCACGGGGTTTCAGGGACGGGGAGTGCCGGGTACGCGGGTTCGGTACGGGGTACTTTTGGGTCATCTTTTAGGGGACAGGGGACGACTGATAAAAAAATAGGGAAATTTTTAAAAATATAGAGAAATTTCAAATGTTCATAGCATAACATTGATAAAACATTCATTCTAGACATCGTATAAGCTTAATACATATCATTAGACTTGAATTGAGATTTCACATGAGAATCGACAAACAAATAAACAAAATTCAAATGCTTTTCATTATCAATGTGCATACATATCACATAAAAGTCTGATAATTATAACCAAAATGCCCAAAGGCTCCAAGTATCAACTATGAAATGACATGATAAACATAAAACTAAGAAAATATATCGCTGTCCAAGGTCCCTAATCAGCAAAAGGTAGGTCTAAATCATCATTGCCCTTGCCATCAGAGCTCGAGTCTAAGTCAGTGTCAGTATCCATGTCAATAGAAGGATCTGCCTCAACCAATGGAACCCCAACCAATCCCTCATGTGCATCCTCCTCCTCAACTTGAATAACATCTTTAGGATTAACATCCCAACGTAAGGCTGGAGTCTGATGATACTCACTAGATTGGTGATCCTGTAGCCGCAAAGCACTGTGTACTGCCACCAACTTCTCCGATCATCGAGAAGTAAGGCAGTTCCTCTTGACTGATTAGATGAAGCTATATGTGGAACAATTCCTCTCTGCAACAGAGGAACTGACAACCTGTGAAAGAAGACGAGTGGCAAGTAATCTCAACTCTGGTGCATCCTTCCCTTGCACGTCCACCATCCAATAGGGCCGGTTTGAGCCAATGTAGCTCTATGCGTCCTCGCCTCTAGTTTGCCGAAGGTTGGACCACGAAGATTGGAAAATGTAAGCCACTGTGTGCCAAGTATAGTAGGTTCCTCTGAAGTATATATTTTTGTAAGGGCCTTCATGAAGCCTTCTTTCACCTCTTCATCATGAGATGGAGCCACTCTCCCAGGTCTCGGTGCATACCATTTGGGATTGAGAGCATAGGCTGCCATATGAAGTAGTGTGTTCATAATGTCTCACCGTTGTGTCACAATGGGCCTAAGATGCTCCTCATAAAATGCCAAAGTAGGGTCCCTACTATAAATTGCTTGCTTGACCTGTCCAAGCATACTATCAAAGGTCTCATAAATCTCTCCAAGGCTAGGAGAGTCAGTATCAACATATCTAATCACTTGCACAATAGGCTGGATGAATGAGCATACATATCTGCAAGTGCAAACAAGTTACAAAAATTAAAATCAGCTAACCTATAAATATTAAATAATAAAATGAAAATCAACAATAATAAAATTAAGAAATAACTCAAATAAATAATAAAATCAGCAATGCCAATTTCTTACCTCATTGTGGACCACCAGTTATCATCAAAGATTTTTTGTTTCACCCTTTTTCCCTCTAGCGTGCTTGACTCATGCCATCTACCCCACTCTACATTGACCACCATTAATTGTCGAGCTTCTTGGACCTCAAGCATCCTCTCCAGTAAAATGAAGTAGCTAGCATATCTAGTCTCCATGGGCTTGAGGAATTCCTTCCTCAAAAATGTTCTAAATAAAGCAAGTGAAGTCTGATGGTTGCAAATGACCATTTGCACCTCTTTAGCCTTTGCAACCACTGGCTTCACCCAATCTATCTTCCCAATGTTCTTCAAGGTATTGTTCAATGCATGCATACAACAAGGGGTCCAAAAAATGTGCTTATAAGCACTCTCCACCATCAATCCAACTAATTTACACACACAGGCTGAATCGGTCACTACCTGGCAATGGCATATCATGAAGTTAATATGAGATTAGTATAGATATCAATTTAATAATTTATAGATGATGTCTCACATTCCAAATAGAAAATAAGAAAGAAAGAAAATGTGATTAGTACCTGCACAACATTAGAGGCTCCAACCTCCTCTATAACATCTCTCAAAATATGAAATTGGAAGGTTGCATCCTTCATTATTCCCGAACAATCTATATCTCTAAGAAAATCAGAGCATGTTGTACTAGTGACAATAAGATTGATGAGTGGCCAATGTTTGATATCGATCCACCCATCCTTGATTATGGAGCAACCATCTGTCAACCATGTTTGTCTCATATCCTCCATCAAAATACTCACCTTGGAGTACTCTTTATCAAGAAGGGTGGTGCGTAACTTAGTTTCTCTAGGTGGAACATATGAGGGACCAACAACTATAATATCTTTGCACATTTGTTTAAAATATGGTGAACGTGAGACATGAAATGGTATGACATTAGCATAAAAAAATTTGGTAATAGAGGAATCAACCCCATCTTTTCCTGTAACATTAAACATATCAACAACATTCATACTTCTTTTCTTTCCTCTAGTAGAATCCCCCCCACATGAGATTGAGAAGCCGAAGCAACATCCATTGATGGTGTAGGCATTCCCATACTAGGCTACAAACTCTCAACTGAAACCCCTTTACTTAATGCCTCCCCCTCCATATGCAATCTAGTTGCCTCAATTTTTTGTTGTTGGGTTATTTTTCTGCACCCTTTCACCCCTTGACCACTAATCCACAAAAGATATCAATAAACTCATGTATAGCTTCCCTTATATTGTTTGTGGCACAAATGACACTCCCATACTCCACTACCCCCCTAATTTTTTTCTTGTCTTTATCAAATCTTGTTGCAAATTGTAGTAGAGGATTTTTGGGGTTAAATGGGTCTTTTGCCCATTTTTCTGAGGATTTCAAATGGACATTCAAATGGGTTTGAACTTGTTGACCCTACTCCACTCCCACTCTCTGAACACCCCCCAATGTTTGAAGTTGCACTACTTCTAGGTCTATTTCTTGTTTTTTGAGTTTGAGTTCTTTCTTGCATTTGAATTTCAATATCCTCACTTTCACTATCACTGCTGCTACTCATGGTTGTTTTTTAAATTTTTATGAAATTTCTGATTTTAAAGAGTTATGAGTTCAAAAAAAAAATCCACAATGCCCTTCCTATGTGTTGAAAAACTTAAAAAAATCTTGCAAAAATTAAAAACAAATAGAAAATACAAAATAAAGATGAAAAACATACCTCTAATATGCTGGAAATGATGCCCTAAGCTCCTCTTCAACCTGCTGTTCTCTCCTTCATTTAGCTGCTCTTCTTTTTCTCTCCTTCACTTCATAATGCAAATGTAAAAATGAGTTTCTTTTTCCCATTTTAGGGCATATATAACACTTATATTAGGTTAAGTGGCATGGGGTGTCCCTTGTGGGCCCACCCATGCCTTTTTTTCCATTTAAAAAACTTTATTTTTTTAAAAAAGTGCATTTTTTTTGGCTGGACCGTAGGGTACAACTAGCCATACTCGGTACGGTCAAGGGATGGCTTGGCCGTATGGGGTACTGCTAGCCGTACCCTACGTCCCCTACAAGTTGACAAAAAGTCTCCAGTAAGGTTTAGATGCTTTTTGGGGTTAAATGGGCATTTTGCCCATTTTTGAGGATTTCAGATGGACATTCAAATGGGTTTGAACTTACTGACCTTGCTCCACTCCCACTCTCTGAACACCCCCCAAAGTTTGTAGTTGCACTACTTCTAGGTCTATTTCTTGTTCTTTGAGTTTGAGTTCTTTCTTGCATTTGAATTTCAATATCCTCACTTTCACTATCACTACTGCTACTCATTGTTGTTTTTAAATTTTTTATTCAAAATTTCTGATTTCAAAGAGCTGCAAGTTCAAAAGAAAAAAAAAACACCCATAATTCCCTTCCTATATGTGTTGAAAAACTTAAAAAAATATTGCAATTTAAAAAAATAAATAGAAAATACAAAAGAAAGATGAAAAACATACCTCTAATATGTTGGAAATGATGCCCTAAGCTCCTCTTCAACCTATTGTTCTCTCCTTCACTCAATTGCTCTTCTTTTGCTCTCCTTCACTTCACAATGCAAATGTAAAAATGAGTTGCCTTTTCTCATTTTAGGGCATATATAACACTTAGATTAGGTTAAGTGGCATGGGGCATCCCTGTGGGCTTGCCCATGCCTTTTTTTTCCATTTAAAAAGCTTTATTATTTTAAAAAAGTGCATTTTTTTGGCTGGGCCATAGGGTACGGCTAGTTGTACCTGGTATGGTCGAGGGATGGCTTGGCTATATCAGGTACTGCTAGTTATACCCTACGTCCCCTACAAGTTGGCAAAAAGTCCCCAGTAAGGTTTGGGTACTTTGAGGGAAAAAAGGGATGGCTAGGGGACATTTCCTAGCCATCCCCACATCCCCGTTTTGTACCCGATACGAGAAATGAAAAAAAAAACATAGGGGATGCGTCCTCATGGAGCACAAGAAAAAATAGTTGAGTTTATCAACAATATATGTGGAAACATCTAAAATATTCTTTAGGTCTACTCTCCATCATCTAATCTTAATCGACTAGTCATCACCTAGTCTAGTTCCCTTCGCCTTAGGACTTTCACTTTTCCATCTCATCACAATAAATAAATAACTCTCATTTCCACCTATTTTCCATCTCACACATAGCTAACATTCCCTCAACACATTCCAAGAGTAAAGGAGCATTTAAAAATACTTGTTCTTATGATGTCAACACAACCTAAGAATATAGCCTTCTTAGGTGCACGTCCCTTATATCTCCCATGCTCACAACCATTTACTAAATTTAGTAAGTTCATCTTAGCCATTCACAATCTAACAACCTTCATCTCTACCCTCCATCCTCTCTCGATCCTAGAGAAATCCTCTCAACCATCCTCCATCATTGATCTCATCATTTGATCTTGACCATCCATTTCCCCTTCCAAAATTTTATAAATTTAGGCACTCTTTCCTTCATTTTGTGATCCATTATCACTTAAGCTAAGTGCATGTTGTTGAATTGGTAATTTTCAAGCAAAGGAGCATCCACATATCAAAGGCATTAGATCAAATCATTCAAAACTGTAGTCTTTTGGAACATTTATTTTGTTTGTTTAATGTTATGCTTTCTTGAATTCTCTTTTGTTGAGATCTATCTAAAGGTTTTTCTTGGTTTGAATAGGGGCTTACATGATTATAGTTTGTTGTTTTTAGTTTAAAATCTTAGGCGTTAACAATATGATTTAATTTAATAGAATTTGTGTCATTCTCACCACCAATGTTTTTAATAAAGTTACATTAAAACATTTTTAATTGTTTATTTGTAAATTGGAAAAGAAAATTACATATAACATTAGTCATATTGATTAAAAGAGTTTAATTCTTGATTTTAATTGGCTTATATCTTCTTAATATTTCATCTAAGGGAAGCATAAGGAGTCTCTTCAACTAATAAACAAAGAGTGATAATAACTTAAATACAATGCAAAATTGGTTAAAGTGATATCAATCATAGGAATTGGGTCAAACAAATATGCATTTGTAGCATTGAAAATTGTCATCCTTGACAATTTCAAACTAGGTTTAGCCCCCCTTTTATGCTTGGACCTAATTATGCATTAATTGTAACCCATTTTATAAATATCCTTAGAAAATCAAACTTGTGAAATCAAATTATGCATTTAATATTTTGACCTCAACACTTTTGATCCCAAAAAAGTAGGAATCTAGTCTATGGCACCATGCACCCTAAACCAACATTTTTGGCTCAAAATTTGAATATGTTAGTGTCAGTAATTTATTATTTGAATTTCCAATTTCAATTGTTAGCCATTGGTATTTGATTTTTGAGAAATTAAAAGAATTGCATATGAATACTAGTCTTTTTCATCATTTGAAATCCCAAGGAGAGCTAGAAAAACTATTGAGCAAATTGAAAATCCTAAAATTAGTCAAGGGAAAAATTAACAACATTATTACAACACTTTTATCAATCAAATTCAAGTTTGTAAGACATCAAGAAGAATGAGGCCATTTGTGTGCAAGGACCAGAACATGATCAATCATGCCATTTTGTGAAGATGTATTAAGTTATCCTCTACATGCTAGTTGCAACAACCTATTATGTTTTATGAACTAACCTTCTTTAGGTCTATAAAGTACTCAAGGCATCCATCAATCAGATTTTGTGGCATTTTGTGTGACATCACCTTATCAAGGGTTTCATATCAAGGTAACAAATGTTATCATTTATCATTTCAGTCAATTATTATTGTTTTGGCCTCTATCCGGCCTAGGGCATGCCCTCTTGATCATCATCAATCATTGTACATGGAGGTAGAAATACCAACATGAGGTTTGAATTAGGAAAGCTCCTATACAACACAACCTTTCCCCTACTTTCATGTGTACAGGTTAGATCTATGAGTTTCAACAGGTTATAGTCTCAAGAAATAGAGTGCAAGCAACAATCTTCAATTTAGATTTTTTAGATCTAGAAAAAGAGGAAGTCAGTTTGGGGCACACCATGCCCTATACCACCCATTTCAAGATCAAATTCACAATGCAGGTTCCTCATTGTTAAATCATTTTTCAAATCCAAGTTAGATATGTAACTTTCCATTTTTATTTGCTCGCTAAATTACATTTTTTAGATCTAGGGTTGTATGACAAATAGAATTGTTGAAAATCTCACATCAAATTTATTATTCTCACAACTCAAAAAGAAAAATAAATCATAGGAGGTTGGCTCTCCCTTGTGGTAGCAAGCTAATCATCAAACCCTAGTTAATTTATGTTTAATGTTGATCCAAGTGAAATGGAGATAATCTTAGTTATCCTAATTGGATCTAGGATCACTTTTCCTACCCAACATTTTGGTGAACCTGACATATCCTACACTTGTAATTTTCTAATTTTCATTGCACAAAATTCTAAATATTAATTTAAAAATCTTGGTGCTTTGAAGATCTTGTGGTTAATTTGCATTTATTTCATTTTTAAAACCATAAATTGGCATTATTCATGATAAATTAAAAAAATGAAAAATAATTTGAATTAAATTGCATAAATTTTTAAATTTGATTTTTCTTGTTTAGGGCTTATATCTTAGTTGTTTTAATTTAGAAAATTAATTTCAAAATCATTTATCATTTATGCATGTATATTTTAGTGAAAAACATAAAAAGAGTGAAAAAAATGCATAGTATTTTTATTTCAGAAAATCAAAGGCCTTGCTTTTGTATATTTTTTGAAAAATTAGTCAATTATAGTATTTTAGTTTTTAAAAATTATCATTTGAATATTACTCAATTTCTCTAAAAATATCAAAAAATTACATGTATGTATGTGATTCATATAGAACACTTAGGTTTTTTGTGCATTTCTAGAACTCTATTCACTTCGAAACCTGAACCTTTGAAACACAGGACTCTCAGACACTATAGGTTGTTTCCAGATTTTAATTTTTCTACAAATAGTTATCTGTTCTAGGGTGCATTGTGCCATGTCCAATCAATTTGGGCTAAAAATTTATGTGAAAATATTTGTTAGTGTTCTTTGTTGAGATTTGGTTCTTGTTCTAGTTCCTATTTTGAAACCTGTCTGATTTTTTTGTGTTTGATCCATAGGGAAAATAACATGTTTTATTTTCAAATATGTGGTTTTGATATGGTAAAGCATGAATTTTCTACATATGAGAACAATGTGAAGGAATAAAATAAAATCATTGACACATTTAATAACACCACCTCACCCAATCTTCATCCTTCTCCCATCATCTCCCCTACTTTTGAGAGTGTTTTGGTGCAAGAGGATGCAATCATTGACAATCATGACAATAATGCTACTTCTTCTCCCAATATCTTTCTTATTTGTGAGGGCATCTTGATGCAAGAAGACCCAATCACTAAGAATCATGAGAATCATGTTCTTTTCCCTCCCAATACCTCTCCTACTTGGGAAGATATTGTGGCACAAGAGGATGAAATCATTGACACATTTTCAAGTGATAGTAAGTTGGTTTACATAGATGAAGGTTCAAAATTGACAGTAGGCCCTCAATTGATAGAAGATTTCCAGCAAGCTGAAATTATACACCCACATTTGATTTTTGGACCTCCTAAAGCTCCTTTAATTATTTGACCTCCTAAACCGCCTCTCATTATAAAACCTCCTAAACTTTGCAAAAAAACTCACTAGTAACCATGTGCAACAATATGTGTTGAAGAAACTAAGTTATTATTGAATGTATGCAAGGTGTGCACCCTAGGTATCCTTGTGCTATGCAGTGCATTGCTCAGGTTCGTGACATGGCTTAACCACCTCCTTTGGATTCATTAACGCTAGGGTGATCCCATAATAGTGGTTTACAATTTTTGGCCAAACTGGACACTGAAATTATTATTTTTAACTAAATTTTCACATTCGGGCACCTATAGCGGCTAAACTGTGAGGAATTTGAAGATGCTGCAAACTAGAGTCTCATCAAATTTTGTCTATAGATTCTAAAAATATTTTTTTCAAAATTTTTGGAATCAAATTGCACTTCTTTTTCTATCTCCCACGAAAATTGATTTTTTTCAGAAAACAACATTTTTAAAAAGTGACGCACACCGTATAATGCATAACTTTTTTCCATGAAGGATAAAATTCTAATTCTTTCAAATTTAGATTTTAACTCATATATCTAGTGATTCCACTTGGTTATATAATTTTTATTGAATATTTTTTCCTTAATCAAGTTTCAAAGTCAAACGAATTACAATTCAGACATAGCATGTAGACGTAACTTTTTTGTATATGTCAAAATTTAATTTAATTTTTTTGTTGGATCAAGGACTTCAATATCTGGTGCACTCATATTTTTCAATTTTTTTTGATAATCTTCTATTTTTCCACATGTGAAGAACAAAGAAATTCATTTTCGATGAAAAACCTATGTTTAATAAAACTTAAAAAACAAATACATAACAAAACCAAAACATATTAAAATTATATTCATTGGATAGCTTGTTCTGAGGAATACCATAATCATTTGAAATAAATTTTAAATGAATTCATTTGATCCCCCAAAAGCTAAATGAAAAGTGATTTTTTATCAGCATTTTGATAGGTGTAAAGGAGACGCATTTATAGGTATGGTTTAAAACTAGCGAGGTTCTATCCAAGGGGGTTTGATCTAAGGTGATTTGATCAAACACTCTTCAATTGGAATCCTTAAAATGGAAATTTTTAAGGCTTAAATCATTATATTTTCTAAAAATATGTGATTTCAGCTAAAATTTGTTCCTCTCAGGAATTGTAAACCACTATTATGACAGCACCCGCTAACGATTGTATCATGCATTAATAGTTAATATTTTGGTGCAATGACAACCGCCTTTGCAACCATTATGTAGTTGCTCACACATATAACACTAGAAGTAATGTAAGAAACAAAAAATAACATCAGTTCCATTGCCTTAGCCATATATCCCACCCCACCTAGCCTTCCTCAGCATAGTGGTAAAGAATATGATCTTGATGAGAAACTTTGTAATACTCCAACCAAGATCTCCCTTTGGGACTTGATTCAAACATCACTTACATACCACAAGATACTCTAGGAGGCTTTACAGAAGATTGATATCTTACATTCTGTCAAACCGAATGATGTAGTAGCCTTTTTTGATTGTATGCAAGAAAAAAAATGGATATTGCATTTCTTCAACATGAATTACCCTTTCTTGAGATCCAAAATGAACATGAAGCTCTATTGATAATGGTTAGAATTAATAAAACTAGGGTTAGAGGGTAATAGTACAAAGTTGTGTCACACTTTTATAAAGCAAATGACCAACACTGATCTAACTTTTAAACCTGAATCACTAGAAAGTGGCATATATGTTTTGAATTTTGAAATGATTTAAACTAAGAAAATGTGTATTTTTAGTATATTTTATGTTTGTATTATTTTGAAAAAATTAAAAAATTATTTGAATATAGTTTTTAATAAATTAACACTATAATTTAGTTGCTGATAAAATGCTAAAAATCATGTTCCACTCGACATCAAGCTTTATATAGTAAATTTTCTTTTTTTTCCTTCAATTTTCTTGTGTATACTTATAATTTGAAACTTTAGGGCATGAATATTTTGTTTTGTAATTTTAATAAATATATATTTTTAAATAAATATTTAAATGTGTGTGTATTAAAACACCGTTGTTTCCACTTGACATCAACTTTTATATTGAATATTTATCTAAAATAAAAAATAAATTATATTATCTTAATCTAGATTCTTTTATCTAGGGCATCATATTTTTTTAATTTCTTTTAATAAGTTTTAGTATTTTTCTTGACATGGTAATCAACATAATATTTTTGTGCTGATAACCTACTTTTAGTAAAAAATAAAAATAAAATATAAATAATAATTGAACTATTAAAATAAATATATATTTGAAAACTACACTTATGTATCTACAAAAGGGTATTTTTACATTTTTAAAAATATGTTATTTTTATGAGTAGGAGTTCTTGAAACATTAATTTTTTCAAATATTTTCATTTTTATAGTAAATTGGCCTCAAAGTGGTGCTACATATGCATTTAGCCAACAATTTGAGTTGGAAAAGTTGTGGACATATTTAACTTATCTAGAATGAATCTTAATAGATCATATGTTTGACCAAAATTGATTTTTAGTTATAAATACTAAAATTCACTGGTGCTGATAAGTTGGCCAAAAGTGTGACACAACTTTGTACTTTTACCCTAGATGTACTTTTATTGATAATGGATTAGGTCTTAATGTTTGCAACATGGATCCTCTAGAAAAAATTGGTGTGGATAAGAATCTTATAGAACCTAATGATCTTCCTATTGATTTCTTTGATAAAGTAGGAAACCATTAGGTATAATCACAAGTACCCATTAAGGTAGGGCTTGTGGTTTTTCCTACCCATAGCCAGATCATGTCGAGACAACTTTCACGTAATCTTCTCATAGGTAGACCATGGATTCATGCCATGAAGGGAGTCTCTTCTACTCTCCACCATGAGATGAAATATTAATATAATAACAAGATATATATGTAAAATTAGATAAACAAAGTTATAATTCACAAATTGAAGCAAAACATAACACATCCAACTCTCTTAATACCTTGATTCCATCTTCAAAACTTGAGCCATTACCTTCCAATTATAATGTTATTATGAATACACTCTTGGGTGATGATTAGGGATCACTATATTTTATACATCATTTCAATGGGGAGTCCAAAATCTTATTGTCAAAGCCCAAAGAGTCAAATGTGGTAGCATCTAGTACAACTTATGATCAAAATAATTCTTCATCATCAAATCTATGCTTTGGTGATGATTGGGGTTCATTATATTTGAACCCTCCTTTATTGGAGAGTACCAAATCTCACAATCTAAACCTAACTAGTTTTGTATTTCATTCGCTCAATCTTCTTCTACATCAACAAATCCAAAAACATCACCCCATGATGGGATCTTGAGCTTTTATCCCTCATGTGTTGGCATTGCCTAACTTTAAAAAAATAAAAAATACTTTCATTCTTATGAAATAATTAATTCCTCTCATGAGCATTAGATAAGACTTCTACATTTAAGTTAGAAGAATGTTATAGGCTTGGATATAAAATACCTTCTAAAAATATATATAAGGAAAACATAGAACAAGGAGTTATGGATCATGCGAAGTCCATGATGTATCTATCTTAAGCCTAAGCTAAGGACAAACACAAACTAAAATTTCTTTCACAACACAGGCCCACACATACAAAAGTTATCTTTCCAACAAGA
Source organism: Sequoia sempervirens (assembly GCA_007258455.2). Classification (NCBI taxonomy): domain Eukaryota; kingdom Viridiplantae; phylum Streptophyta; class Pinopsida; order Cupressales; family Cupressaceae; genus Sequoia; species Sequoia sempervirens. The sequence goes on along the minus strand of VDFB02129660.1, from coordinate 234,456 downwards.
GCGGGGAACCTAAGGGGTTGGACCTAATTCCTCGGGGGCTCATCTCCGATGGCCTTGCCTACGTACGCATAGCGCAGAGGAATCGTAGTTTGACGAACTTGGGTTCACTCCAACTCATAACTGACTGACCAATAATTCCACAAAACATCTAGGTTTAACTAACAATTGACCTCATAAAGATGAAGTAAATACATAAAAAAAGACAACAATGGAATTGAACCAACACAAAACTTGATTGGATAACAAAAGATATATTTTTCAGTTCAAACTGATGTCATAGCTCAAACTCAACAACATACACTATACCACACTATCTGGTACAATGGTAAAAACACGCTTTTGGTTTTCAATGTACCCCTAGACTTAAGGTATTTCTCCTTATATTTGATTTTAGAATCAGGGTAACATATCTCACATGGCTCAACAATGACATCTTATGCTAAGTGAATCTTTTACAACATACCCTTATTGTCAGATAGTTCCATGACAATGCATATATATTCATATTTAATCTAACAAGTGTGAGGGAGAGAACATAATGGTTTCCAAAACATAATTTGGTCAACAATAGAATAAAATCATTGCCTATATCTATCTAATACTTATTCTAGTAATATTCAAATAAAATAATGCCTAAAAAAAAAACTTATCAACCCAATGTTTAACAAAGTTGTGTATTACAAACTTGATTTCATTGTAAGAACACATATTCAAGGCTCATTCGCAATAAAAAACAATAATATCATAAAGTCACTTGAAAGAATTATTAGCAATATTTGTAAGTGAAGAACAAGACATTAATCTATTTTCCAAACACTAAGAGTGCTAAGCAATGAAAAACTTATAAAATTATTGGTCTTCTTCACGCTAATCATATTGATCAACAATGCTAAACTCATTAATAATTACAAAATACTCTAATCATTTGATCAAGCTTTAAAGGGATTATCAATATAATAACATATTCCACAAATCATTGCAACTTCCTTGCGTCCCAACTCACATCTCGTAGCAAGGTAGATACAAAACTTCAAGCAGCTAAAAGCCTAAAACTAAATGACAAGTTATATGTAATATACGTAAACTAAAAGTTGATGTTTCCTCATTTCCAATTAGATATTGTTTACTACTATTAGTTGCATGGAAATGCATTCAAACAATTGTTCTCCTTTCACCTTATGTTAAGAATAACACTGGTACAATTTAAGCCTTAACAAGGTGCATAAAGGCAACAAATCGTCATTAATGTAGTTGTACAAGCTCCAGAATTATATTTGTAAACTTTACGAGTCTGATTGTTGAAATTTAAACTGCATAGAACTCTTACGCTGTTACGTGTTAATAGATTTGATTCTAGACTATAATCATTAAGGGAAGTCAAATTGTTAAGTCCGTCAATCGCAATTCTTTTCATAGTATAAATGTATCATAAAGACTTAATCAAGATCGACTGCTATCCAAGGTATTGAAGTTGAAAATGATTCACGGTGATATGTATCCTTTATGTGTGACCATCATTCTCATATACTGTCTTGGAGGTATAGCCATTTTCCTATTTACTTACTGTTTGAACACAGTCTTTGTGGTATTCAGTAATTCGCTAAATGAAAATGATGGTGAGTTTTAACTAAAATCTTCTATGTGTTAGAATTTTAGAATCCAACTTGAGTTCAATCAACTTAATAGATTTAAATACATTTGAAAACCAACTCAGACATGAAAAAAAAATGGATTGAAAGAAATATAGTCAAACTTACCTATTAGCGCACTCCTTAGTTGGTACCCATGATTTAAAAGTGATCCCTACGTCTGATTGCCCCACTCTCTCCCTTTAATCTTCTCCTTCTCAGGTGTCATCTCCTATCTTCTGTGTGGCGAATGATTCTCTTTTCTTTTCCCTGTGCAGGGTGGGCAGATTGGAAAAACTTCATAAGGACAGTGAGAGAGGAGTCCAACCTCTTTTTCTTCTTACATCGATCTCTTAATGCCATATTGAACTAAAAACTCCTCCTCCTGCGTGCCCCTATAGCGTGATCTTTTCTTGTGCAAATAGATTTGGAGCTCGACTTTCATCATGCAACAGCAAAGCGCCATGCCTTAAAGGGATGCGAGTCCCTACCTAGAACACCCGATTTTCTATTTGTGGGCTCTCTCACAACAATCGTTTCAACAAAGCTACAATTATTACCTTGAAATTCTCTTGTTCCTTCCCCTTTTCTCTTTCATGCTCATGCATATGGCGGGTATAAAGCCAAATTTTACCACCTATTCAGCGTCCTCCTTGCCTGTACTAAAAATGACCTCCCTGAACAGGGCGTGGGCATCCATTTAATGCATAAAGATTTTCAAGCTTTGTATCCCGTCCCCTTAGTTTAATGAAACCAAGATCTCTATATAAAGAGATTTGAGGACAGCGATCTGGCTGTGAGGAAAAATATTATCCAAATGCCCAGGAAGAAAATTAATGAAAAACGCTTTAAAACTAAAACTGTCGCCCCTAGAATAATTGCACCCATTCGCAATTTTATTATGCTTTAAAACAAAACTGAGGAAGAAAAGCAGAAAACTAGAAACATCAGATAAGATCATTCATGCATATCTTCAACTCTCCCGATTCACCACACAAATCTCTATCACTTCTTAATTTTCCAAAGGGGCATGTGCAAGATGTTTCCCCAAGCAAATCCCTTGCTATCATTCCCAGAGGAAAAAATCAGATCTTCTTGATTTAATTAATTGTCCCAACATCTTATAGTGCAACAAAAATGATTTCAAGGGTTAAACTACCGCTTTACTAGGGACATGGAACAACTTTCCCAGAGAATCCCTTAGAGTTTGGTGATTTAGGCTTGCATTTATCTTTGAGTTTATTGGTGGTTTAATAACTAATTTTAAACTCTTTGTTTCATTAATTCCAACTTAGAAATGTAATTTGGAGTGTTCAACTTCAATTACATGTATTCTATGGTGGAACAAACCAGAAGCATATTTAGAAACCCCCAAGAAATTATGTTACTTCAGTATATGAATATAATTGCTCCATTAAAATATAACTAATTATTTATATCCATTAAATGTATACACTTCATTATCAAATATTTCTATTCTTTGCTCTGCTACTATCCTCCAAAATATACCTATATATACCTCAATTCTTTCCCTGCATTTTAATTCTTAACCCAAAATTAAAAGTGAATACTAATAATGTTTGCTACTTACTCACGTCTAAATTTCAATACTAATAGCATTGTTACGTTTATTTTGGTCTTCCCTTTGAATTTAAACATAATAACACTATCTCCAAACAATGATTGTTGTCCAATCAAAAGATAGCAACTCTATTATTTTTATTTTGCTGATAGCACTAAACACGAGTATGGATAAATAACACATAAAAAGTAAATGAAATTTAAGGTATGTAAGTATATAATCCTAAATTCAACTAATAACAGAAGAGAGGAATATCCTTTATGTTAAGTGAATATAATCTAGGCATATAATAATATTATGATTTTGTCATATAATTGTATAAGCCTAAATCATATTCAAGGAAAAGCATGGCCTTACATTCTCCCTCCCTTATATAGACTTCCTCCTGGAAGTCATTAAAGATTGGAAACCTAGCCTCATTACAACAACACAATTCAATATGAATAACATTATAATCACTGTTTAGAACTAGAATGACACTTTAACTATTTGACACTATAATATATAATACAACGCTATCACAACCATCTAAACCATAACATAAGAAGTTAATATTGTTATATGAAGAGAGGGGTCTTACAGATTTGACATAACAAGGCTTGTTAATTTATGAACTTGAGCATTTTTACATGGCCACCTAGCATAACACACCTTCCTTTCCATTGGAGCCATGTGTTTCATGAGTGATCTTACATCCTTATGAGATTACCATTTTGTTTAAACAACACATTTTATGGACGATGTTCAGTGTTTGAGACAAATTTAAGACTAAGGTCTCTTTACCTTATTGAATTGAATCCTTTTAAGTACTAACAAATGTGTTTGTGTTTTGATTATGTATTATTATTTACATTGTGTTTACATCATGTTTTCATTTCATAAATATATTTTCGCATTATGTTTATGTTGTGTGTCTTCATTATGTATGCTTCATTTTTGTCATGCTGCATTGCATCTCATACATGTGTGTTCCTTTGTCCTCATGTTGTCTTTCCATAGGATCTTGAATCCTATGGGATACCACATCCCCTAGATTCAATGTTATCCTATCTCTTCAATATTTGGATAATTGAACCCTTCTTGAACTACAGAGAAGTCAAATCCAAATGAAGCACAATCCTATTACTACATAATTACATTCAATAAATGAACATACATGATGGAGTCCATCTTCCACTCATTATTCAAAATGTAGCATACACTCATCTAAATGAAAATAAAACTAAGCTCAGGGAGGAACATACATAAATTAACAGCTTCTAACAAAATATAGTTTTGAAAGATCTTTCCTAATGTTTCATTTGCTCTTTCCGAAATCCTCATTTAGTTTCTCTATTCTCTCATCTTGCTAGATTTTTTCACCTCTGCAGCTTTTCTCAGTGCAAGAGATGCATGCTCATTCTACTTCAAAACATATATTAAAAAATCATCAATCTTTGTGTTTGAAAGGAGGAAACATCATCAATAGGAAGCAAAGAACTAAGAGGTTAACAAAGCAATGGAAATAAATGTTAAACGAGAACATCTAATGATATTTTCCAAAGTCTAGTGAATACACATGGATTAGACACAACTCAAACTTATTAATGGGGAGAGGCAAGAATATTGGTGAAATATTAATCTAGTACACTTAAGATTATGTAGAATAATGTTTACATATATACACATCATTTTGACTTTGAGTTATTGAAAACATTGAGATTAAATACAATCCAAACTTAATTTAGTGTCAAGATTTAAAACATGCTTGTAGGGAATGCTATTCATAAAAGAATCTAGAAGGTAGCTTAAATATTACAATAAAATATTAAAGGGTTTATATATATTTAAAAATAAATAAATTATAAAATAATTTTTAAACAAATAAAATAAAATAATATTTAATAAATAAAAATAAACTAATTCTAAAGTAAAATAAAATAATTCTTTTACATATAAAATAAATAAATAAATAAATAAATAAATAAATAAATAAATAAATAAATAAATAAATAAATAAATAAATAAATAAATACATACTTTTTAATAAATATACTAAGTGAAAATTGATATTATAAATATTTATATTAATAAAATAAAATTTTAATCAATTTTTTTATTTAATATCTATAAAGTATTCAATAAATAATAATATAAATAATATAAGAATTATATAATTTGTATTTAAAATTACATAATATATTTTATATTTTTGTAAAATATGTAATTTTTTAACCATCTTCCTATACATTTAGTATTAAGATTTCTTGATTTTTAACAATTCAATAGATAATACAAATAAAATACAGTTAAAAAATGTATAAAGCTTTCACAATATTCATTGTGTTCAAACATACTTATTCAAATCTAAATAAACTAGTTTTTCTTTAATTTTATTTTTAATTATTGATTTAAAATATTAACAATTATATGTTTTTTTTTAATATAAAAATATTTTATTTGTGTTATGTATTGAATTGCTAAAAAAAAGTCTATTGAAGTGTAAATAAAATGGATTCTCTTCAATTTTACTTTTAATTAGTGATTTTAAAAATTCAAAATTATAGATATATATTTTTATTTAAAAATATTTTATTTGGATTATAATGTATTGATTTGTAATATTCATTTAAAGATTAATTAATTGTATTGTTTGTTATTGTTTAAATTATGATGTTATTGGTTTTTATTTAAAGAGTATAAATAAGGTTTTTATGTGAGGCAATGCATAAACAATAATTTGATCATCTTACATTTAAAATATAAATCAAAAGGTATAGATATATAATTTTCAAATTTACATCTATATTTGATCTTTTATTAAAACTGAAACTAATATGAATAAGTAGAACTATTAAATAAACTTAATATATAATAAATTATGTGTTTGTATATATATATATATATATATATATATATATATATATATATATATATATATATATAATCAAATTTAAATAGAATATAAGAATAATAAAAAAGTACATCAAAATTTAAAAATTATAGATATATATTTTTATTTAAAAAATATTTTATTTGGATTATGTATTGATTTGTAATATTCATTTAAAGATTAATTAATTGTATTGTTTGTTATTGTTTAAATTATGATGTTATTGGTTTTTATTTAAAGAGAATAAATAAGGTTTTTATGTCAAGTAATGCATAAACAATAATTTGATCATCTTAGATTTAAAATATAAATAAAAAATATAGATACATAAATTTCAAAATTACATCTATATTTGATCTTTTATTAAAACTATAACTAATATGAATAACTAGAACTATTAAGTATCTTTAATATATAATAAATTATATGTTTGTATATATGTTATATATATATATATATATATATATATATATACCAAGTATTATCAAATTTAAATAGAATATAAGAATAATAAAAAAGTATATCAATAATTGTTAATATTTTAAATCAATAATTAAAAAAAAATTAAAGTAAAACTAGTTTATTTAGATTTGAATAAGTATGTTTGAACACAATGAATATTGTTAAGGCTTTATATATCTTTTAACTATACTTTATTTGTATTATATATTGAATTGTTAAAAAAATGTAGAAATCTTAATACTAAATGTAGATGAAAATGTTTTAAAAAATTACATATTTTTCAAAAATAAGATATATTATGTAATTTTAAATACAAATTACATAATTCTTATATTATTTATTGAATATTTTATAGAATTTAAATTAAAAAATTGATTAAAAGTTTATTTTATTAATATAAATATATCGGAGTTAGTATATTTATTAAAAAGGTCTTTTTTATCTAATAAAATTATTTTTATATTTTTAAGAATTATTTTCTTTTACTTCAAAATTAGTTTATATGTATTTATTAAATATTATATTATTTTATTTGTTTAAAAATTATTTTATAATTTAATTTTTTTTAACATATATAAATTTTGTAATATTTTTTATTAATACACTATTAAAATATTTAATAAAAAATATTAAAGAGTTTATATATTAAAAATATTAAGTTTAATATATTAAAAAATAATTTATATCATGATATTGCTATAGGATTCGATTCAACAGTATAGTTTGGAGTCAAACTCATTGTCCCATGTTTCATGAGTAGTGGTTCACAAGAACCCATCTCTCATGATAATGAATAGTCCACTTAGCAACATGGGTCAATGAGTTTGACTCGAAACTACATGGTTGAATCCTGATAGCAATATCATAATTTGACACGCGGAAAATACCTCCTACTTATAATTTATATCCTTAATATTTTATAAATAGTTTATAAATATTTTTTAATATATTAAACAAATATAAAAAATATTTATAAACTATTTATAAAATATTAACAATGTAAACTTATTTTTTTAATATATTAAACAAATATATATTAAGAAGTAATTTAGACTTTGGTGAGAATGACTTACACAAACTTGAAAATTTATTGACAATCTTGTTTGAAGGGAAATAAATAAATGGTATACTAGATGATGGGCATCCTACGGTACATCAAATTGAAAAAAAAATTTATGGGTTTTTTTCGCTCACGAGTTAAGTGCTTATAACTAAAGTTTTGGCTTTTGGGCAATTCATCGAGTGCGGGAGCGTTGGATATGCGTGTGGAGGTCAAAAAGTCACCTTTTAGAGGGACGTCCCAGTATCCGCCCGCTATAATTTCAATCAATTATAGTTGTTTTAACACTTAAAATCCCCTCAAATCATTCACTTTAGCACTTAATGAGCAGCTATTGGTGTTTTTGTAATTATTTATTCAATAAAATAAATTTTTTTAATGGATCAAAGTGAATTTTTTTTTGGGGGTTAAATGAACATGGAAGTGGCGGTAATTCAATAGGGACGGTAACGGTCCTTTCCCCTACTAGGATTGACGGTATGCGGTCAAACATTTACGGGCATTCGCTAGACTTCCGCGCAGGAAGAGTTTAAATTTGAACGGCAACCGCTGGACCAGGACGTTGACGAAAGGAACGGGCTCACATCTGACACCTAAACGGCCTCTCTAGATCCGACCCAAAAAGATATTCAGAGAAACAATTTCTGACTTTTACTATATATAGCAATCAACTAAATAAATATGAGAACCAATAACACGGAAATGGTAAGGAACGGTCTCCGACCATGTATGATCTTCGTTCTTACCATACTGATTATAATTTACAACTGTGAAGGGTTATTCGATTGCAGGGGAGATTCTCTTTCCTTAGGCGCCTCGCTTATTGGAAATCAAACAATAATTTCAAAGAATGGCACGTTTGAATTGGGATTTTTCAGCCCAAATGGAAGCAATAGCTGGTATATTGGCATCTGGTATGCCAAAGTACCAAAGGAGATAATCGTTTGGGTGGCTAATAGGGAAAGTCCGGCGAAAAACAGGCCTGGCGTTTTGAAGCTGTCAAAAGAAGGTAATTTGGGACTGTTTGATAGAAAGGGCATGCCTCTTTGGTCCGCCAACATATCGAACAAACCCTCGCGGGCTGTGCTATTAGACTCTGGTAATTTTTTAATGCTGAACGATGGCAATAAATCTGAGACTGTTTGGCAAAGTTTCAACTATCCTGTAGATACCTGGTTGCCCGGGATGAAGTTCGGTGGACAGCAAAAGCTAGTCTGTTGGAAAAACTCATTGGATCCCGCTCCTGGGCTTTTGTCTTTTCACTTGGATCCATCTGGGGCTATACAGTTCGTGCTAACATGGAACAATTCTGTTCAGATTTGGGAGAGTGGAAATTGGGACGGCGAAATTTTCAGTGGAATGCCAGAAATGCCTAACGGAGCCCACTACAGTCTCAGGTTTGAAAATACTAGCTCTGGTTTGTTTCTCAGTTATAAATTGCTAGATGCGATCTCCCGGTTTATCCAAATTAAGTATGGAGGAATACAAGTATATGCTTCGTTTGATGGCACTAAATGGAGTATGGTGAGGGCTCGCCCCAGAGATCAATGCGCCGTATATGGTCTCTGTGGCGCTTATGGAATCTGCAACTCCAACAACCTTCAGTTCTGCAACTGCGTGGAAGGTTTCACCCCGGCAGACAATCGCACCTGGGATTCGAAAGACTGGTGGTCAAGTGGCTGTGTTCGGCAGAGCCCTTTAAACTGTAGTAGCGACAAAGGCAGCACTGACGAATTTATCGAACCTGGTGTAACGTTGCCTGATGATTCAGCTTCGTCATACCCTGCACTCACAAAGAAAGATTGCCAGAAAGCATGCCTCCACAATTGTTCGTGCACTGCGTTTACTTTCAAGTCTCCTTCGGGACCCTGTCAAATCTGGTCCGGAGATTTGCTAAACATGCATACCCCTCAATCAAATAGCAGATGGACAGTCTCCATTCGAGTAGCTGCCTCTGCAATTCCAAAGTTTCATAAGGTGCCCTCCAAACTGAAAATCGCAAGCATTGTGAGTGCTCTCGCCGTTGCTTTTAGTATCTTTTCATTTTTAATGTGGCAAATGTATCGGAGAGCTGCGCTGCGATCGAAGGATACGTGTACGGATCCCCCAGACTCTTTTCTTAGAATGTTTAGTTACAAGGAGTTAAAGATTGCAACGAGGAATTTCAGTTCTAAGTTGGGGAGCGGAGGATTCGGTTCGGTGTTCAAAGGATCTCTAACAGACGGTACGCTTGTGGCCGTAAAGAAATTGGAAGGTTCAAGACAGGATGATAAGCAATTCAGAGCGGAAATCAGTTCTCTCGGCAACATACAACATGGGAATTTGATCAGGCTTCGAGGGTTTTGTGCAGAAGGATTCAGACGCTTACTGATTTATGATTACATGTCCAATGGCTCACTAGATTCCTTCCTGTTCACTAGTAATTCCAAAAGTAAGCGGAAGGTACTCGATTGGAAGACTCGATTCCAGATCGCTTTAGGCACTGCACGCGGATTAGTTTATCTCCACGACCAGTGCATAGATCGCATCATTCACGGCGATGTAAAGCCTGAGAACATTCTTCTGGATGGTAATTTTTCACCCAAGTTGGCAGATTTTGGGTTGGCAAAGCTTATGGGTAGAGATTTGAGCCGCGTACTGACCACAACAAGAGGAACAAGAGGGTATTTGGCTCCAGAGTGGATCTCCGGTCTTCCCATCACTCCCAAAGTTGATGTATACAGTTTTAGGATGACGCTCTTGGAAATCATTTCCGGCCGAAGAAATCTGGATTTAAACGTGCAAGATTCAAGTATGTATTATCTTCCCCCGTGGGCTGCAACTCAAATTTACGAGGGGAAGACGATTAATATTGTGGACGAAGGTATTGTAGCGGAGGCAGATATTGAAGAGGTGAGGAGAGCAGGCGTTGTAGGGTTGTTATGCATTGAAAGGGAGGAGGAGATGAGGCCAAGCATGGAACAGGTGGTGCTGATGCTGGAGGGGAAGTCGGAGCCTCAATGTCCGCATGTGCCAAACTCTGCAAAAGCAGACCGAAGCGACATTGATAGCGAATAAATGTGAGAATAAGGGGAATTGTGATTATTGATATTAGTATTAGAAATGAATTAATATTATATCTTGTATATATTCATTTCATATATTAATCAAAATGTTATTAAATATGTGACATTATGAGATCTATAGTTATTCACTTCATAACTTATAATTTTATGAATAAGTGAGAAATAATTTTTTTTTTTGTCAAATAAAATATCAAAATTATCCACTATAAATGTGTCATTATAAAATTAAATCTCATTTAATAAAATAAGACACTATTTAAACAAGTATCATAGTGAATAAATATTGTTCTTATGTGTACAACTATTGGGATAGCAATGTAGAAGTATTGGAGTATTTCATATTAATAATTTTTCCTATCACAAATAATACCCTGTATTTTTTCATTTCATTAAATGTGAAGGATTTTCAAAAAGTTTTAGTGTTCAACTATTGATCCATTTTTGTTTGATATAACTTGTATTTTAAATAATTATGTGTTCTTTTTATAATAACAAATAATTTTTATGTCTTCAATTATTGATCTATTTGTGTTGAATATAAAAGTTAGAGATAACAATATTTATGGTTACCAATAAATATTTGATCCATTTATATTGCATATAAGTTTTATTTTAAATTAAAAAAATTATATTCTACAAGCAACAAATGATGTTTTTTTGGTTCAATCATGACTAAGTTTTGGTTGAATCTTTAATAAGTCAAAATTTTGACACTTCCGAGATGTGTAGATGTGCTGATATGACAAGTTGCATGAATCACACCTCCAAACCTTAATTATAAATAAATAAGAAGTCAGTGAAAAATAACTTCCATATAAATCTTGAATTTGTCAAAAAGAAATTGTTTTTCATTTTTTTTAAATGCTATTTGCGTACTAGCCTATTGTGGATGCCCCGGATACAAGTTCGAATGGATGTCAGTGAAAGAAAGGTGTAAAAAATAAATAAAATACCAAGTACAATAGGGGAAGGAAATAAGCATGGATATTTATCGATGTTGCTTTCAACATTTAATATCGATAAAGCAAGCTATGAATATTAAGACACCAAGATCACCACAATAGATAGTAGAATTTGTAATGGAGTATGCTGTTTGACCGCCAAAACAGTGATGTGCTTTGCATGTGATTTGTGGGCCACACCGCAGACGATAGATTTGGATGCCCAGATGAGCTTATTCGGTTTTTACTTCGCACCGCTTAAAAACTACTAAGATATTCTATAAAGACAAAAAAGAACAATCTGAAATAGAATATATTTTTTTAAAAAACTGGTAAATTATACAGAAAATATATTCACCCTCTTGTTATTATCTAAGTTCAAATAGAAGTTATAGCTAAATAAACAATCAATATATTTAAAAAAACTGAAGTTGCATTGTAAAAGTTATATTTAATTATGACTCATTTTTTACGTCCATTTGCTCTCGGAATTGCCTAATATCACTCAAATTTCCTACCAAACTTATTGAATGCTCGTTGAAATGAATATGTTGAATTCCATGACATATTTAAAATAGTCACAATTTTATAGAGAAATTAAACTAACAAAATATTGAACTAGTATATATATCTTTATATATTTTATTACTATATTATTATTATATTTTTTTTAAAAATTTTGTTTATAAAATGTGTTTATTTTTGTGTTTTGGTTAAGTAGTATTATATTAAATTATTATTACATTCTAATTTTGTTTATTTTAAAATATTTTTCATTTTTTTGTTTTGTTTTGTTTTTAAAATATATTTCAGAATAAAAGAAATCACTTTTTTTTTTGAAGGTTTTCAAAATTAGGAAAGTTAATGTATAAGTCATTTGGAAAAAGTTTAAAACTTGCAATTGAATTTCTAATGAAAATTTAAAAATCAGACTAATTGATTAATATGTATTTTATTTTATTAAGATCTTTTTTAGTAGGTGAAGTAAGTCATAGTCAAGGTTTATTTGGAAAAATAATTAAATAAGATTTTTTTTTTTTTTTTTATAAATAATAAGAAAATATTTGAAAATATATTGCATTAAATTTTTTTTGTAAAACATTAACAATTTATTAAGATATTTTCAAATAGTTTTATTGGAAAGGATTCATTATATGGTTTTGAAAAGCTTCTAGAAAAAACAATGTGACTTTTTTTTTATCAACATTGTGAATCACATATCATGTCTTTCATCAATAAGGTAATCAACTCTGAAACTTTAATCCTCATCATCTCAAGAAGTTTTGCTTTCAAACAATTTTTTTCTCTCATGAAAAATTCATCAATTAGATGTCTTATATTTCTATAATTCTTTACAATATGATTTGAAAATTTTCTATAAAAAAATATGTAAATAGTTTTGGTCAGCATTTTAGATCATACTTCATAATTCATCATTTAAAAAATTCATTATATTATTGATATTTTTTAACTAAATAATTAAAATTTAATAAAACTTGACCAATGTATAATAATTAAATATTTTTTAGTATAATACTAAATTTAATATTTGTACAATTAATTATTAAACCATAAGAAATTTATTTTGAAAAATTGATTTTGTTTATATCTAAATATTTTTATGACTAATTAAATAATAAAAAATTAAAAAATTCTAACTAGATTAACTTTTAAAATTTAATAACCTACTCATTATCAAAAAAAAATATTAATATTAATATTAATTATATTTACATTTTAGATTACATTTATTTATGCTTATCTTTTGTGAAATATCCTACTTGATTTTAAAATGCATCTTGACATACATAAGTCTAGCTAATATCATTATAATTCCTATCACTATTATTGTCACTTTGGTATTTTTTTTCATGAGTGTAGAGCTCTACATGTGTAGATTTTGGGCTCCATATTACCTTCCAACATCTACACTACTTTTCCCATGCTTGGTCTTGTAAGAGCGGGGGACCAACCATGCCAAGGCTCCAAATCACGGAGAGCCGAGAGCGGAGGGTTGCCCTAACTTACCTCACTCTAAAAGATGCCTTGGGGTAAGGATCGAGAATGATGAGCACTATAACATACTTCTACCACCCTACAAATCTCAAACTTAGGTTTGGGCTAGGCGAGTAGGTTTTTGGAGTCAGTACTATGTCTTAGACAACTCTTGATTCGAGGACAATCGTGTGGTTTTGGGACGATAGCATGGTGCACTGGTGTCTATATAGTCAGAAAATAGTAAACATAATACAAACTACCTAAAAACTAATTGACAGCCTAGCTAGTTAATCTAGATGGTAAGAACAAAACGAGAAAGTATATGAAATAGATACTAAAATGATGGAGCAAGTAGACAAGAACTAGGGTGACAAAGATAATCTCACAAAAATGCCTATTCACTAGCTAGCTCCACACGTACATTCACCTACACACAAGCAAGAAAGGGAAAATTGTTGGGGCTATATAGGGGCCTACCTGAGTCAGACCCCCGTTTTGGTGTTTCCACCTCCATAGACAACCAAAATGCAACATAGTAGAATATGTGATAAAGGGAAGAAAAGAGAGAAATACACACTACAAAACAATAAAATGCTACTAAATCAAATCACAAAGGAGAGGAGTGAAACGTTACCACCTCCACCCAAAAGCTCACTAGCTAATGGAGGAGATATGAACTTGGAAAAGCCACCATAGTTGTAACTATGATGAAGGGATGTCTCACAAGACTCCAAGCCCATGCTTCTATGGCTTGCTTCACACTTGCAATGTGGAGTTGATGAAGCTTCAAATGTTGTTGTAATGGAGTGTTGGAATGCTGCTTGAGAGTGGAGTGAAGTGAAAAAAATGCTAAGAGAACGTGAATCTATTGCTTAGAGGATGAAATGAGATGAGAATGGATATTTTTTAAGGTGGAATGGGAAGAATCTTCCATTTTCGGGGTCGGTTGGTTGAAGAGGGTGTAGAAGTTGAGAAAATACAACTTCATAGGAGCCCATTGATCTCTGCAAGCTAAGAATACCTGTTACAGGGAGAAGCAAAGAGAAGCAACACAAAAAACAATAAAATGCTCAAAGATGTGGAGCTCTGTATTTTCCAACGTGTAAAAAGGAATAATACAAAAGAAAAGTTTCAACCACATAGAGGTAAAAAACCTAAAATGGAAAACCCTAGGCTTGCACATTAATAATTAATAAAATAATTAATTATTATGCACCTAATGTTAGCTTAAGTGTAAAAGAGATAAAAGGGAACTTTAATTAATTAAACAAATATTGTTTAATTAATCAAGTAAATAACCAATTACTCTAACACCCCCCCTTAAGCTAGACTTAGGGAGAAGCTAAAACCTAGAAGTAGCTACTAAAAGCAAAAAATAATGGGTCCCGACAACTAGGCTAGATCAGGTACCCAAGTACAAGAAAATCTCTGTAAAGTGGAGAAATAGAGAAAACCACATGGGAAAAAACTCTACTCCAAAAAGAGATGAAAGACATGAAGAACATCATTGAAGCAAAAGAAACTACAAACAACTATCAAAAGATGACTGCTATGGTGCTGAAGAACCTCCTCTGAAGATAGGATGATCAGGATCAAGAAGACAACAATCTGCATGAGTGCCCCCAATGACACTACTCGAATCAAATGGAAAACAAAGGCAAACACCTGGAATGAAGATATAGATGGCACAAGTACCAATAGTCTGAAGAACATCGATCAACTGAGAATGGAAGATTCCTTCCAAGGAAAACCAAAGAAGCATTAGCACGAATAGTATAATACCCCCCACAATGCTGAAAAGGGAGAGGCGTGACAGGTACACTGAAACTAAATGCCAGAAAGTAGTGCATGAAGAGGAACCAAGAGCATCTGAAGGTGCAAACATGAAAGTACAAGCTGATAGAAAGGATGTGAAACCAAAAGTCACATACGCATGAGAAAGGTATGAAGGCAAACAAAGGAAAACATCAACCCCCATGACACTTTATATCATAGTGCGAGTACAATAAGGCACAAAGTGATGTGCAAGAAACCCAATACTACACATACAATGCTGAGGAACTTTATCTCAGTGCATTTACAAAAGATAAATACATGCAATGTGAGCCCATAATGTCTACAATGTCCAAATAGGACAACATGTTGAAAAAACAATTCTCTTACAGAAAAAGAGGAAACAGGTAGCACCATGAAGAAGCACATGAAAAAAATGCACTTCCAAACAAAATGGTACCCAAAAATGTGTCCGGATGTAGAAGATATGGCACGTCAAAGTCTCCAAAATGAGAACTAAACAACTACAACACTGATAAAATATAATTCTGGAAAAAACAAGAAGTCAAAACTAGAAAATACCTGCACCACTGTGAAGAGCATGAAATTCCACCCCATTTAAAAAAAATTGCACGCAAAAAGACCAACGTATGGCTAAGATATGGCCTCTGGAAGTTGAGGTACAAAACTGAAAAGCCCAACGGAGAGGGGCTGAGAAGAGCAAAAAGTGATCTCTGCTAAATTTAGCAAAACTACCTCCAAATGTGAAGGTCCGCTAGATTTAGTGTGCAGGAAAAAAACTCCAATTACAGTGCATTATTTTGCATAAAAAAGTAAAATACTAGGGCTTATTACAAAAAAATGTTTTTAAATTAAAAAAAAAAAAAAAACATTTACATTTATATTATTTTTGTTAAAAAATAATATATAAGAAAGGCTTTGATTTTTAAAAAAAAAAAATCATAAAAAAATTCCTGTGGCGGCCTGGGCGAGGGCAGAGGCCCGATGGGGGTACTGAAAGGTGGCGGCGGTACCGCGGCTACAGGGTTTCAACCGCCATAATGGCAGGTCGGCGGTACCCTTGGGTACCGGTACCCAAGGTTTAAAAAAAAATCTTTTTTTATATGCAAAAAAAAACTGCGTTTTTTAAAAAAGTTTTCCAAAAAATTTGTTTTGAATGATTTTTTTAAAGAAAAATTTTGCAGAAAAAATCAAATGATTTTTTTTGTTAAATCATCTCGAACTGTGTGCAGACAACGAATAGGGCCGTACGGGCAAAAAAAATTGCCTCTCAGATCAACTTTGTCCAAAATAGACAAATGAACAGTTGATTTTAGGGTTTTGGACCGCTGCAGACGCAATGGCGAGGTCCGTTTGGGCTGAAAATGCTTCAAAAAATTGAGCACCCCTTGGATCTGGCAAGAAAGCCCTTTCTTCAAACCCTTACAGATTTGACAAACGGAAGCTAAATTTGACGAAACAAAGGTTGATCTTGATTATTCAGGTAGCTCTGGATTCAATGGAGAGATCTGATTTAACCCTGGATGCACTGAAAATGCCCACCTCTTGGATAAAAAAAACTCCTGAAACCCCAGATCTGCTTCCAATGCAAAAATTCTCAAAACAAGAATAGGTAGCTGCAGATCTGAAGCTTTGATACCAAGTAGAAGTTGAGAAAATACAACTTCATAGGAGCCCAATGATCTCTGCAAGCTAAGAATACCTGCTATAGGGAGAAGCAAAGAGAAGCAACACATAAAACAGTAAAATTCTCAAAGATGTGGAGCTCTGTATTTTCCAATGTGTAAAAAGGAATAATACAAAAGAAAAGTTTCAACCACATATAGGTAAAAAACCTAAAATGGAAAACCCTAGGCTTGCACATTAATAATTAATAAAATAATTAATTATTATGCACCTAATGTTAGCTTAAGTGTAAAAGAGATAAAAGGGAACTTTAATTAATTAAGCAAATATTGTTTAATTAATCAAGTAAATAACCAAATACTCTAACAAAGGGATGTTACAAATCGACCCAAATCGGGTGTCTAACACCTTTTCCAACTTTAGAAGTGAGAATTTGTCAAGGATAATAGCATGCCACACGAACGTCTGCGTGTCGCACGTGTGTTCCCGAAAAATATTCTCTCACTTCAACACAAGGGAAAAATTCCAAATGGACGGAAGGCAGTTGGGTGATGTGAAATTTTTCCTTTGGATTTGATTTTCTAAGGTCAGGGTGTGTGAAAGGGGAATTTGCATAAGGGGTGCGAATTTGCTCCTATACAATTTTCCCCCACTTTAGTGAGCATGAATACTGATGAGTGCTTTGGTAAAGTAGATCGACGAGTTAGTAGGCTTATAAATTTATACCTGAACCGTCGAAGAAGCAGACCATAATCTAGTGAGCTCGAGAGTGTAGGAGAGGCAAAGGACTCCACAGGTACTCTCCATGGGGAGTTTCAAACAAAAGACTCCATAGCTCCATAGAACTATGAAGCTGCACAAAGTACATCGAAGGCCCTTGGACCAATGATGGACAAATCCTGCAGGATGAAAGCATCTCAATGGCCCAGAAACCTGCAAGGAGGCAACCCACAAGATCTATCACATGAAGGAAGCACTGAGAAGTAAGGACCTTATAGGCCCATAGACTTGTAAGAAGGCGACCACCAAGATCTCTCACATGGAGGAAGCCTAGAGATGTAAGTGCCTCACAGGCCTATAAACCCTTCAAGAATGTGACCCCTAAGATCTCACATGGAGGAAGCCCAGAGAAGTAAGCACCTCACAGGCCTGTAGACCTGCAAGGAGGCGTTCCCCAAGAACTCTCACATGAGGGAAACCCAAAGAAGGGGACTTTGCAGAGTCAGATAGTGGCTTCACAGGAAAACCTACAAAGTGACATGTTAATCCACAGATAAAACATGCCAAGCAACACAAAGAAACCACATAGGAAAATAAGAAGACATTCGCGCGAACCATCGACAAGTTGGAAGGCTTTCAAAGGGGTCCCTCAGAAACCTGACGTGAAGAGGGGTCCATCCAAGGGATGTGCTATTTGAAAGTGTAACAAATACATTTTTTTCTCAAATTGATTCATCATCAAGGAATCCTTTTGAAAGATGTTCACTTCACCAAGGAATTTGAAAGGAAGAAAATGCCCCCTCGTGAGGGGAAGGTTACAACTGCTCCCACCTCGGAGGAAAGTTCTCAAGTTCTCTCTTTATGAACCCATGATGAAGGAAACACTTTCCGTTAGGGGTCCAAGTTGTGAATGTGATTCTTGAAAAAGTTTGCAAAGATTCTCGAGAAAAGATTTGCTGGAAATGAATGCATTTTCTGCAAATTGAAGCATCATAGAAATGGCGTTGTCACACATACAAGGGACAACTCAAGAAAATAGGAGAAAAAGATAAAAGAGAAAAAGAGACATAGCATGAACAAGAGACATAGGGGTGATCTGATATTTCGGGGTCAGAACTGCTCATAAATATATATAAATATAATAATCGTATATAAATGAACTGTCATCAACCCCTTACTATATCAAATCATGTGAAGAATGCACAAGAAGACAAAGTAAAAATAAAAAATTGGTCAACATGGAAGGGAAGCCTAAATGCCCCCAACACTTTACATCGTCCCCAATTTGTCAAAAATCAAGCACAAACATGGAAGAATGATGATATAGATAGAAGAAAATTTATGACACAAAATCACTCCTATATCCAAGCACCAACAAGGGTGAAAAGGGTCATCCAGGAACACATATCACAATCATGGGGGAACACATCACAACACACACACACACACATCTAATCTAAAGATAAAGAATAGGCCTCCCCTTAACACTTATCAACCAAGAGGTCATCCACTTCCCAATATAGATCATTGTAGGGGGAAGGAGGACAAGCCTACAATGGTGGAATATTAAGGGGAGGAGCTTTCAAACCTCTTGCAACAAGGGCTAAGGAAGAAGGCCCCGCAAGGTCTTCTCCACTAGGCTCTTGTGGAGCTATGGTCAACGATTTCACAAAGATCATTGAAAAGGTTGAAACTTCATCCAAAGAGTTAAACATGCACTTTTTTGGAGTTCCATGTCATACCTCAGCAGATGGAGAAGGTTGTGCCTGAGATTCACTTCTTGGCTCACCAAGTGACTTGAGAGTGGTAACAAAATCAGGAGAAGTCAAGACTTGCTCTGTTACTAGGATGGAACAAGCTAGTGCAGAACCACCTCTTGGAGAAGGTGGGATCCTCTTATGCCCTCCATTGCTGGAGGGGTCATCCTCCACCTTATACTTTGTTAGGGGATGTGAATTACCCATAAATGAGGTGAGAGTCGTCGAGGGAGAGGAGGAAGAGAAAACCGCAAAAGATACCACCGAAGTATTTGACATATCCATGGGTTTAGGAAACGAAAGGATGTATGGAAGGGACATCAATAAGGGCACCTCAATCGAAGGAGCAATGAACACCTGCACCTTTTTTTGGGCTAGGAACACTCACAACATGAGCCAAAAGTGAGACCAAACTTGATTGAATGAAAACAAAGGGGAGGAGAGAGGAGGACACAACAGGAGGTCTTGAAGTAGGAGTGGTCATATCCTCTTCCTTCTTTTGTAAAGCAACTTGCTCAGCCACAAGAGCCTTTCTCCAACACTTGTGCTCACGTGCAAGGCAGTTTCTATAACTCTTTGAGCTAGAGGACCTAGGAGCTGAGAAGGGACAAAAGGCTCCTACTTAGCCATAGGGATTTCCATCACAAAAATTCTGGTGGAGGGACAAACTCCTGAATGGGAGCAGGAGGAGTAGGAGAAACAACAGGGGGAGTCAGCTCTGGTGCCTCGACAACATGCCTCTTCCCATTTACTGCTTTGGGAGCAGAAGCGGTGAGAGGCCGTGGAGCTGAGACATAGAAGATTCCCCATGGGGACCCTTTCTCCTACCATATTGAATGAGCCTAGGCTCCGTGGGTAGAACGAGAAGCTCAAACGTGGGACACTTGGGATTTTGCCAAGCAGGCACCATAGGATTCTCTTGCAAACATGAAACATAATCTGATGGCGCCACAATGGGGCGACATGAAGTGTCAGGCTGGATAGCAGACGAGGAAGAAGGACCTTGAGAGGGATTCTATTCTCTTCTACGGGCCTTAGCAACATCACTATCAGCTTTGAAACAAGCCCTATGTGAAACAACATAAGGTGATGGAGGGTACCTCACTTTAAAGGCATTAAGTGCCCTTTCTTGTACTTTTGATATGTCTAGTTCAAGAGGTCCTTTCTAGGCAAGAGAGGATGAATGGGTGCAAACCAAAAGTGATCTAAAGAATAACTGCCATGCGCAACTGGTGGTCTATAACCAGTGTCATGGATCACATGCACGAAACCCTCATGAATAAATTTTAAACATTTGTGCACAACCAAGGGAACTATGTTCATAGATACTAATTGATTAGATTAAAATGTGGTTGATACTTTGGGCATAACTATCCTTGTAATTCTATTTTGAATGGGTTGAGATCAATCTTTGGGAATTGTGCAAGTTCCTCAATTTACTCCTTAATGTCAATCTGGGAGCGTAGGCTTGTGAAAGATATTGGGGCTGTCTGCCTAACGGCTGGTCCTAGAAAGCCAAGTGGGGATGGATGAAACTACAAGCAAATTGCTTTTGTTTAGAAATCTATTTTTCAGACCTTCTGTCACCTGTGTGACAGGAACCCGAGTTGAACAGTTTATGACAAAAGCAAATTAACACTAACTAATAAAACAAAAATAATAATTCTTATTGACATTAAACTGCCAGAAGAAGCTAAAGGATAAAATGTAAAAGTAATAAATAAAGTTCACACGTATTAATAGTCATTCCAATTAACACTTGTCTAGAATAATCTATTAAACCAATTTATATATAGAACAATGAATACATTGCTTAAATCTGATTGCAAAGTGAGCTGATAAATAAAATACACTTGTAGCACAAGATGAACACATCAATCTCCAATATATAAAATAGTAATTAATGGTATATTAAATAGCACAATGATTAAAGATCAAAGTAGATTCAAAACTTAGAAAAATCTCATTACCACACAAAACACAGATGCTACAGCTAGTCACTTGGTGATTGAGGAAATGGGCCCTTCCTTCTCTGATTTCCAGTGAAGAAACAAAATCTTACTTTACTCTACTCAATTCTTATGCAAAACAAGATTTCAAATTCCAATCTTCCTTTAATCAAAGCAACAACTTATAGATATATTATCGATTACTAAGTGAAGTCTTATCATACATATATATAGAGATCACATGTCGCTGAGTTCTACAAAAGACTAACCAAAATGGTATACGATTTTTTGGGTTATTATGGCCTGTGGCCAACAACCTTTAAAGGATTCTTAACAATATATTTGCAGTTTTAACATTGTTCCAAAAACAAAACAACTTTAGACCGAACTCTAATCACAAGTGACTCATGACTCATAAAATGGTTCTTGTCCTCATTCCACCGCTGCTCCTATTGCTCCCACACAACATCCACTTAATCATCCCCTGGTTTTCACAATCACAAGGATAATTAGTAAATAATTAAGGGTTTTGATATATTCTCAAGCTTCTATCTTCTCTTTGCATTTTATTAAATATCCCTACTCATTAACAAATAGTGACAGGAACTACATGGGATTCTATAGGAACAATGAGGTAAAAAGGTAAACAAAAGGGGTAAAAATAAATACACTTTTATCCCTCATCATTCCCCCCAACTTAGGGTTTTGCATGCCCCCATGCAAAGGAACAAAGGATACACATTGGAAAACTTCCGCACTACATTTGAGATCTCTTTAACCCAGGTTTGTTTCAGTGCATGCATTTGATCCTTATGCTCTTGAATGGTCATAAGAGAAGTATTAACAGTCTTGGTCTACTCAAGAGTTTCTCTAAGCTAATCAATTTCTACTGCTTGTGAAGAGTTGAGAACCTCTGCATCCGAAAATGCTTTTATAGAGCTTCATTTTCATTAGTCAATTTGGTCACTAGATTCTGCATATCATTAATTTCATCATTGGTTAACAGAGAATTCTCCTCAAATTCCTCTTCTGCCTTGGATTCCTATTCCCCTTCTTGTTCATGGTGGAGAATCTCAACATTTTCTTTCTCTTGATCACCCAACTCACTCACCTCCTCCTTTCTTTTCTCCTCTAACTCTTGTTCTACTTTTTGATTGTCAACAGGAGGAGTTTCAGACCCACCAATTTCATGTTCTACAATTTTTTTAAAAGTTTTCACCACTTGGTTGCTTAGTTGAAATAGTTTCAATTTGGACTGTATTCTCTTCACGAATACCCTCACTGGAAACTGGGATTTCCTCTGCATTTTTAGAGTTTTTGGGAGGTGTTTCAGGGTTTGACTCAGGCTCCTTTTGATCTAACAGAGTGGCCCTAGATTCTTCTTGCGTCTTTCTTCTCTTACTCCTTCTAAGTTCCCTAGAGACTGCTTCTGTTTTCTTGTTTTTTTGGAAGACTGTTGGCCAGAATGGTTAAATCACCAACTTCATCAGTTGCCTTAGGGTTCAAAAAATTACTAGCCATATTGGCTAAATTTGCTAGCTTATCTATTTGAATGGTGGGTGATTGTTTCTTGTCTTGAGAATTTTTTGAGATAGCAGCTAAAGTTGACCCACTGTGTAATGTCTTCTTACCCTTAGAGTCTAATGTAGTAGTCTTTTTTACCTCGATAGTCAGGTGTGGTAATCTTAACATTTTCCCGTTTGACAGTGGAACTTTTGTCCTGCTTACCACTCAACCCTGGGGTTTGTCTAACCTTTTTCTTTGAACTACTAGGAAATTTCCCTAATTCAGAACCCTCATTAGGTGCATCAGAAGAGTTCTCATTCACTTCCTTCATTCAAACTTACATGACCAGACCCCTCTTCCTCAGAGTTAACAGGAGATTTTTCCTTATTAGGGGAGCCCTCTTCCTTAGAGTGTTCTAAGGTGTTAGGCAGGTCTTCCTCAAAATTTTTTAGGGTGTTGTCTGCAATGAATGAGTCCTAGTCCCATGG
This sequence comes from Sequoia sempervirens, assembly GCA_007258455.2. Taxonomy (NCBI): domain Eukaryota; kingdom Viridiplantae; phylum Streptophyta; class Pinopsida; order Cupressales; family Cupressaceae; genus Sequoia; species Sequoia sempervirens. The sequence continues at coordinate 211,008 of VDFB02129660.1, read as the reverse complement.
AGGAGAAGATTTATTTAACTCCCATACAATTAGAAAATTTATGAGTCTGTGATGGGAAATGAGTTTTTACTACCTTTTTGAATGAATTTTCTCATTTGCATTATGGAAGAATACAAAAAGAAAGGAAGGTTTACATACAAACCCCATCGTAAATGTATCAGGAGCTGAATTTTTTTAGCATATAAATAGACATACCTTCCTTTGCAAGTTATATACTGGATGAAAAACCTCACCACATCATTCCAGGGCGGCAGAAGTGAAGCTAGCTTCGTGCCTTGTTCAGTGACGACTTCAACCAACTCTCCACATCTCAGGAATTTCTTGCGAAGGATCTTAATATTTTTTGCCAATGTTGAGTTATGAGGGAAGTAATTTTCCCCCGATAGTGGCAATCCAGTGACATCCTTTATAGCTTCAACTGAAATAGGGATTTCCAAACCACGAACCCATGATGGTGTGCTATGACATGTCATGGTAAATTTGTGTGCCAACTTCTCATCATACCCTCACAATATTCTGAAGTACACATCCCACCCTACTTGCTTAAATACTTTATATGCTTTAGCAATTGTTGAAGCCTTTAATTCATTTATATTCAATGACTCAAAATGGTGCCTGTGTTCTCCTATAATAATGTAACTAGGAGGTTTGTCCCAAACTAGAATGAGGCACTCTTGTCAACTTGGAATAGTGTGCAAACAAAAGTTGTTAATAGGTAGACAAATCGTCGCTGGTAAGGGAAAGACACAAGGAACAATTTAGAGTGGTTTCAAATAATGGATAAAATTGGCAAGTCACTAATTAAATTTGGATGGAGTTCAAAATGGTAATGATGGAGGGTTACGATCTACAAAAGGAATGAAAGTGGTAATAATGTTATGAAATGACCAAAGCCAAGCTATGAAGATTTTTGGCCTATCAAATAAATGTAGGTTCTTGAAAAATGAGGATAGAACGGGTAGAAAAGAGAGGTAAAATGAATATGGCGACATACAATATAGTTAAGATTTGAAATTTCCCATGTATGATTAAACGGTTTCTTCCCCCCTAGCTTAGCATGTGGCTCACCCATGTGACACATCACCATTTATTAATTAAATAGAAGATATAAAATAAAATAACAAAAAGAAAAGAGAAACCATCATACGAAGATGACATGGAGGCACATGCACAAGGAATCGGCGGACAAAAAAAGGAACCGATCAATTTACATGGCGCAGACACGGAGATGCCAATGGAGCAATGAGAGAGCCAAGAGGAAGGCCACGTACAAGGATGCAACAATAAATCACATCATGAAAACTAAGCCCAAGTGGATGGGTACAGAGAATAGTGTACTACCATTGTCGCAACGATGAAAAAGAAGGTTGGAAGTGAGCAAGGCCAGCCAAGTAAACAAAAGCAGGAGATCAACGATGGAGGAAGTGCATCCATAAATGATGGAGAAAATGACAGGACAAAGCCCTCAAAATTCACCAATGGGTAGCACACCAAGAAGGAGATGAAAGAGCCAACCTAGATCTCCTATCCAAAAAATGACAGGAACTGAGTTCCCAAACAACCAGGCAGAATAAAGCTCACAGGAGGATGAGATCCTTGGAGAAAAGAAAAACTAGTGGCCCTGAACCAATGAAGAATGAAAAAACTTCCCTATGCATACCAAAGATGAAAGAAAAACAAGGGCTGTGGATTTGTAGATAGAAGCTCCGGTCACCTAAGTGACAGGAGATCGTTGTTTTTGTTTTTTGTTTTGTTTTTTTTTTTTTAAATTTTTAATCTCAATGATAGGCCACCAGTATCCTAGTTTTCGTCCTGTCACCTCCTAGAAGCTTCAGGAACCCAGTTTTCACTTTTAAGATTTATTGAGCAGTTAATGCCCATTGGAAACTGGTTTTCAAATGTTAACTAGCCAACAATGCCTGAGGGTTTTCATTGTTGGATCTTTTTATTGCTTTTTATTTTGACATTTTGAAAAGTACCTAAAAGGTATTGAGAGAGGCCACAAAAACCCTATCAAGTAGATGGAGTTCCTTAGGAAAATTTGAAACAAACTCTTCCTTGGAGAGAGGCTTCTTGTACAACTTTAACTAGTGACCATTGATGACTAAATTCATGCGATCAGAATCCACTGTGTGGAGCTTGAAAAACCTATCATCGTAGACCATCTCAATTTCATAGGGCTTGAGCCACTGGGTGTGGAACTTTCCCTTAAAATACTAAAAATGGGATGCATACAAGAGTTCCCAATCACCTAGTTGAAATGCTAGAGAGCACGCTAGTTCTGGATGATCTCTACATGGAAGAGTGTTCGATGGAAAAGTTCATCTAATGAGTGGAGTTGTGCAATTCATTCTTTCTGTGCATCAGACAAGTTCATACCCAGCTGGAGTGCGGTATGAAGAGTTTTTACCTCAATTCGATAGGGAGAACAACCATCTTATCATAGACAAGCTCGTAAGGGGTCAAACCAGTGGTGGCTTTCCATGTAGTACGGTAGGCCCACATGGCTTTAAGAATTCACGCAACCCAATACTTCTTGTGGAGAGCAACTGTCTTGGTAAGGATGTTCTCAAGTTCTCGGTTGGTGACTTTGACTTGGCCATTAGCCTATGGATGGTAAGGTGAATACTTGTGATGCTAAATCTCATATTCATGAACCAAAGCAGAAATGAGGTCAGATGTGAACTGTGGACCCTAATCTGTAACTATCTCACGTGGAACACCAAGTCGGGTAAAAATATCAGAATAGAGGAATGCAACTATGTTGGTGTCCCTGGCATGCTTTAAAGCAAAAAATTCAACCCATTTTGTTACATAATCTATACACACAAGGATATATTCCTTGTTCTGAGACGGTGGGTTGACATGTCCAACAAAATCAAGGCCCCATTTTTGAAAAGGCTCAAAGGACAATTGAGGATGTAGAGGCATTTCATTTGAGTGCATGGGGTGACCCATACGCTAACATTTTTCATAGTGTTGAACATAGCATTTACAATCTTTGTGAAGTGTGGGATAATAGTTGCTTGTAGTTAAGATCTTCTGAGCAGTCCTCTGAGCGGAAAAATATCCTCCATAGGGTTTTGTATGGCATGCGCGAAGAATTTCGAAGACATTATCCTCAGGCACACATCGATGCATGATATTATCAAGGCCACGATGGAAGAGAAATCAATTGATCCACGTGTAATCACTGCTAAGTCCGACCAACTTTCGACGTTCCCTCAGAGAGAAATGAGGTGGGAACTTGCAAGTGACCAAGTAGTTTTCCATGTCAGCGTACCAAAAACTCTTTGTTGATATGGCAAAAAGATGTTCATTTGGAAAGGCATCATCAAATGGAATTGGTTCATCATCTCTCTGTTGTAACCTAGAAAACAAATCTGCAACCACATTCTCACAACCAATCTTATCAAGTATAGTGATGTCAAATTCTTGAAGCAATAGTAACCATCTAATAACTCTACTAGTTACAACAGGTTTATTCATTAGAAATCAAATTGAAAAATGATTAGTATGAACAAACACTTTATATCTGGTAATATAATGACGGAAATTATTAATTGCATAAACAACAACTAAGAACTCCTTTTCAATTGACGTATAATTTACCTCAACCCTTGTGAAATTCTTGCTGATGTAGTAAATGGAGTAGAATATATTATCTTCCTTCAATTCAAGGATGACCCCCATGGAATAATCCGAGGAATTAGTGTGGATATGAAAAGGTAGTTCCCAGTTCATACCTCTAAGTACTGGTGTGGTGACAAGCTTGTTCTTGATGGTCTCAAAAGCTTCTTGACATTCTGGTGTCTAGGAGAAAATGACATCTTTGGCTAGCAAAGCAAACAATGGGGAGGAAATTTTACTAAAATTTTGGATAAACCTCCTATAGTACCCTACATGGCCTAGAAAACTATGCACATCCTTTTGACTAGTGGGTGCAGGAAAGTCTTGAATAATTTGTATCTTTTTGGGATCGGTTTGAATACCCTTAGCAGATATAATGACCAAGTACTATCCCTTATGTCATAAGCATATGGAATTTTTCATGACTCAATGATAAATTAGTTTCTATACAACGCCTAAGTACCTTTTCTAAATTTGTTTTAGCTTCTTCATAAGTATTACCATGGATGGTAAAATTGTCCATATACACCTCAACACAATCATTTACATCATATGTCGGTATGGTGTTCCCCAATCCATCATTACAGATAATAGTTGTCCCTTCAAAAATTAGGATGTCCATGAATTGTGAGAGAGATTCCACATCCAACATCATTTCACCAATCCATACTACCTCCATGGAAATGGTCAAGTTGAGGAATCTAACAAAACTATTCTCAAAATCCTAAAGAAGACTGTCGATGATGCTGGCCATGACTGGCACATCCAACTCAATCCCACATTATGGGCCTATCATACTAGCATTTGCACTCCCACAAAAGCCACTCCATATTCCCTTGTTTTTGGATCTACATCCATTCTTGCCATTGATATCGAGATACCATCTTTGAGAGTATCTATGCAACAATTTATTGATGAGGAAGAATATCGTATATCCCATTTGCATGATCTAGAGTTATTAGATAAGAAGCAAAAAAACACATTGGTCCATTTATAAGCGTATCAGAACTGTCTTCATTGTAGCTACAATAAGAAAACACGAGTTATGAATTTTTACATTGGTGACCTAGTCTTGAAAGAAAATCTAAAGAATCAAATAGAGAGAGAGAAAAACTAGAGAAGTTCGAGCCTAATTGGTTGGGTCCTTACATCATAACAATAGCATATGGATTCAATGTTTATCAACTTTCTACTTTTGAAGGTGAACCATTACAAGAGCCTATCAATAGTATGCACCTTTGTAGGTACTATACTTAGCTTTTAGAGAATCCCATCAAAAGTCAAAAACAAAAAAAAAATCAAAAAAATTGTCACCTTGATGAAAACCTTGCAAACAGGCGTCTTGGTGACACCAAAAAAATTAAAAAAACAAAAATGAAGAAAAGAGAAATAAAATAGTAAAGAGAAATAATCCATTCAATAGTGAAAACCACTTCGGTGGAACTTTGGATAAGTACCATGGTGAAAACTTGGAAAATAGGTGCCATGTGTAGTCAGTCTTTGCTCCATCATCTACTATCATTCTATCTAGTTTTCTCTCTTTCACTCATCCTTCACACATATCATTCATCCATACTAAAGATTAGTCATCCTTCTCATGTCCTAAGAGTAGTTGATATTTAAAGTCTTTCACTTTTTATATCCATCTGGATAACAACCTTTCCCATCTCCTCACACATAATAAGTTGATCCTATACCTGATTGGGGGAAATTCCTAGACTTGGGTTTCATGTGGGATCCTGGACATGGTATCAATATTCAAAAAATTAGAAGCCAAAAAAATAGAAAACATCAAAAGCCAAAAAAATTAGAAAACATCAAAATCCAAAAAATCCAAAAACATCAAAAGCCAAAAAATCAGAAAACATCAAAAGCCAAATAAATAAGAAAACATCAAAATCCAAAAAGATAGAAAACATCAAAATCCAAATTTTTTTAGAAAACATTAAAAGCATAATTTTTTTTTTGGATTTAGTGTCAATCAAAGTAGTCAAACTACATTACCTCTATGACTTCATGTAGGCAAGGCCATCATCAAGGACCCCTCAAGTCTTAGGTTAGTCCTTTAGGTTTTTTCATAACAAGTTGTTAGTCCATTCATATCCATAGGTCATAATAAACTGTCCATGGTCAAAGTCAAGTTGAACTATGTTGTCTCTATGCTTTACATAGGAAAGGCCACCATTGATGAGCGCCTGAGGCATTAGGTCAGTCCCTTAGGTTTTTTGATAACATGGTCTTCACCATTCATTACCTAGGTCTCATAATAAAACTATCTCTTGCTAAGGTTGACATTTTGGGTAGACACAAACAACAACCAAACAAGAGAACTAAGCTTATCAAAATTGTGAAACAACAACCAAACTGTCCAACAAGCCTTCAACTATCATAGATCAATTATCTAAATAATCAAACAATCAAATAATCAAATAATCAAATGATCGACCAATCTTATACAAGATGTTGCATTGTAAAAACTAGATCCAATCCATCATTGGTCTTATACAACATGCTTCATTCTTGAAACTGGGATTTGTTGATCAATCTTGTCAAACAGTCTTATACAGGTTGTCACACTCCCAAAAGCATCTCAATCCATCACTAGTCTTATACGAGGTGTACCATTCACGAAACTAGACGCTATCACTATCTAAAATATGATCATACAAACACTCATTGGACGATCTAAATGGTTGTTGACTTTGTTGATCCAATTTATTTTATCTTTTATTGATTTATCTTCAGTCATGCTACTATGCCACTCGAGGATGTCCCAAGAAGGATTTAGAGGAGTGATGATGGATCATGACCTATTTTGTCTTTGATTTCTGTTTGTGGTTTGTCTTGGAAATATGATTGGGGCAACTTGGTTCCTTGTATTGTTAGGAAATAATGCATTGAACCCACATTCACAATCCATTTCCTACATAACCCCACGAGAGATAAACATGCATATAAGTAACCATAATGCATAGATAAAATAGACAATCCATAGAATAACACAAAATATACCCTAGGAAAAACCTCAAGAGGGAAAAACCCAACCTCCAAAAGCATCCATGCTCCATCTATTATTCAACAATAAAGCATCAAGCCTCTCAGTGCATCCTCATGTGTCTAAGCATGAATCCACACATCCCATGCCATTCTTCACATATGCACTCCTCAAAAATACTCAATTATGACAACCCACTCACCCAGCCAATCTTAACCACTAAACATGTGCTTGATTTTATAGATTCAAGCTCACACAAATACAACCAAGTGGTAAGATAAAACCATGTACCAAAAAACCATGTGAACACTAAAACACCAATCCCTTATTTAATATTGGTAATAAGTTTTTACTTTATTAAATATTTCTCTAATATTAAATTATTATCACATGTCTTCCACATATTAAATAATAATACATTGTTACAATACAACATAAAGTGGCCCCCAAATAATCACCTAGTGTGATGAACCACACCACCTAAGTGAATCACAACTAAATGATTATTTAATTATAACATTGTAATATATCAAATTAGGCAATGGTTTAGAACACCATATCCCAACATTCTCCCACTTGTTGTATACATTGCATAAGGGATCAATCAATGAAATTCATCATCATAGCCATACATGTAACCACATGAATCTCCAACATGCTCTCATGCTCCATCAAGATACCTACAATAAGAAAAAAGTGACCACCATCTCAAGCAAGATCTCCTCCCATCCTCGAACATGCCACCTATGGAAGAAAAGGAACATGTGCCAAGGTGAAGGTGCACCAATCCAAGAACACAAGCATCAAAATCCAAGTGTTAAAAAGGCTCCAAACAAGATGTTGTCAAATGTAAATACCCACATGATTGGAAATAAAATCCACAACAAATTCTAATACATCCAATCATCCATACCTCCTAGGTATCAAATACATCAGTAAATTCATGCCAACAACATATGCAACCCATAAATTACAGTCACAAGCTCCATGTATCAAACCTGTCAATGAAGAACATACATATCTAGGAACTCCCACTGCATGGGTAATGTCAAAGCATATAAAGTCTACCAATAAACACTATATCAAGGTGTGATAAGTAATCAAAGAATGAAGTACCAAGAACAATAAAAATGATCCACACATGCAACCAAAATAGCTGCATACTCTCTCATAACATGTCACCATCCTCCCAAATCATATGAAGATGAACCTCTAGGAAGGAACCATGAAGAGAGAAAACCTATAAATGATAACATGTCCTTCTACCAACACCTAAAAAATTCTACGTTGTGTCAAGTACAATATCCTAACAACCCCAAATGAGAAGGCTCAACAACACCCAAAACAACATTCAATATCTTAGATCAAACAACATATGAATCAATGTAACATTGCCAACATGGATGCAAGCCTCTCTAATCAAGAAGATCAAACTCAAAATAACCATTCCAAAACCAAGGAAATCATCCCATAAAATCATCTCCTAAACTCCTCATCAATGAATGATAACATAAAATTAAATGCACAAGGAGATAACCATGCCAAATATTTCTCAAATTGAATCCTCTAGAACTAACTCCATAGCTCAAGATCCATATCCATGAAAAAAAAAAAAATATAAAATCATGGCAAACAATCCTCAAATGAGTCTCCAAAATAAATCACCATGACTCTACTTATTCTCATGAGAAATCAAAGCATGAAACACAAACACATCTAAAGGAAATAATAGGTAAAAACATCTCAAATGATAAATTTATGAGTAGACCAAGAGTGGGGAATGAGAATGCTCCTCTAGGATAACCAAGTCATCATGACTCACTCCAAGAAAAATCTCCTCTATCATTCCATCATGAAATCACGTCCATACCTAGATGAAATATCCTCGGTCTTCTTGTTGAAACCCCCAAAGAATAACCATCTCAAGCAAATGTCTCTAATCACAAGAGAACTCTAACCTCATCTACGTCTCCAAGTATCCATGAGCACCTGCAACCATCAATACATTCCAAACTCCAAATAAAACATAGCACCATTATGAAGCAATCAAGCAAATGATCATGTACTCAATACAAAAGAGAACTACCAAGACTAATGTCAAAGCTCCAGGGTGATCCCACAATAGTGGTTTATAATTTTTGGCCAAACTGGACATTGAATTTTTTTTTTTAACTAAATCTTCACTTTCGGGCACCTATAGCAGCTAAACCATGAGGAATTTGAAGATGATGCAAAATAGAGTTTCATGAAATTTTGTCTATAGATTCTAAATATATTTTTTTCAAAATTTTGGAATCAAATTGTACTTCTTTTTTCATCTCCCTCGAAAACTAGTTTTTTTTAGAAAACAACATTTTAAAAAAGTGACACTCACCATATAACGTATAACTTTTTTTCCATGAAGGATAAAATTCTAATTCTTTCAAATTTAGATTTGAAACTCTAATATCTAGTGCTTCCACTTGGTTAGATAGTTTTTTATTGAATATTTTCCCTTTAATCAAGTTTCGAATTCAAACCAATTATAATTCAGAAATAGCGTGACCGTATAATGTGTAACTTTTTTTGTATGTATCGAAATTATTATTATTTTTCTTTGTTGGATCAAGGAATTCAATATTTGGTGCACTAATATTTTTGTTTTTGTTTTTAATAATCTGCTATTTTTCCATACGTGCAGAACATAGAGCTTGATTTCCGGTGAAAAACCTACATTCACGAGAAAATAAAATAAAATATAATAATCAAATTAAATTTGTTTAAAATTATACTTTTTGGGAAGCTTATAATAAGGACTACATACTTGCAAAAAATAAATTTTAAATGAATTCATTTGATCCCCCAAAAGGTAAATCAAAAGTGGTTTTTTATTAGCATTTTGATAGGTGTAAAGGAGACTTTGTTATAGGTATGGTTTAAAACTAGCGGGGTTCTATCCAAGGGGGTTTGATTTAAGGTAGTTTGATCAAACCCTCTTCAATTGGAATCCTTTAAATGGAACTTTTCAAGGCTTAAATCATTATATTTCCTAAAAATATGTGATTTCAGCAAAAATCAGTTCCTCCCAGAAATTGTAAACCACTATTGTGGCAGCACCCTCCAACCACAAAATTAGGAACCTATCATGACATCATAATCTAACCATTTCCTCCTAGGATATCACATGCACCAATGTATAAATCTTGGTCTCAAGAGAACACATATCATGCCAAACTCTAAGCTATCATTAAGGGTAAACCATGGCATAATATCAAACACACTCTAAACCAAGAAAACTTATCTCCAATCACATGAAGATAAAAATCACCAATGATGCATCCACACCACTACCAACAACTCCCACTGAACCGTGATACCGAGCTACACATGGTATCATGACTACCATTTCCTCCACAAAGTTCATCCAAGTCTACACACAACTAAAATTTTAGTAACATCAAGTGAAACCAATATCTCCAAACCAAGAAGATACATACAATTGCCATCAAATCATCACAAGCCAATCCAACACTGCCAAGTCATTGTTATCAAAATTTCCCACTGAAAGGGTATAACCAATGAATGTACCAAGATGTCATGACATCATGATCAAACCACATGCTACAAGTCCCATGACCCAACTAATTAGGTGATCTAACCATCCATCCTCTCATCCCAAAGCAACATACCAATGCACAAATGAACACAGACAAGGCTAGGTAATAAAATGTGCAAGAAAAATGAATCAAACCTGGTGGATATAAATAGTACACATTTGAGTCATCCCACTACAAATTAATAGGTGATCAATCCATACAACTACATAAATCATAGATCCAACCACTAAAACATGAAAACTCATCATCACATTAGTAACCTGCAAATTGAAATATCAAATAAGATAATCTTGTATACATCAAGACTCAAACACCAAATAAACCATAAATCTAATTTTCAAACCATGTTCACAAATGAGTAACCATAGTCAAGGAATCAAATAAGCATCGAGGAGATAAGAAAAACCCCCTAATCATCAACCATAACACCACCAAACAACCACATACATGATCATGTCATGCCAATGCATAAATGTACTTGGATACCCATGACACCATAACCATAGCCAACACTATACCTGCACTCAACTATCACCCATACGAGACTCCAAGTCTCCACTCATGTCAACCTATGTCGTCAAAATTGAAGACAACCTGTGTACTTGTCACTATCAAAGTCCAACTCTAAAAAAATACTTGTAAACCTATACCAGGAAACGCCAAACTGATAATCATCTATACCATCATAAATATCATATCAAAACATGTACTCCATCAAGGTTTCACCTTTTGACTCATTTGGATGCTCATACAATCACACCTCGAATCTCAGGCACATATAAGTGATAAAAAAATTACCATATATTCTCTACACTACAAAATGATAAAAAAATTAAACCATTGTGTAGTATAAATCACATGCTCTCCAACACCTATTCAAAATAAAAAATCTGATTTTGTATGCAAAAGTTATGACCAAAACCATGAAATGGAGAATATCTTGCTTTTGGGATAAAAACAGACTCCTTCGGAAAAAGTTATGCAAGTTTGAAAAAATGTCCAATTTGGCTATATATGGACTTGCTGGTGGTGCCCAGGATGAGCCACCAATGGCTGACCAATGGCACCCTAGTGGCGCGCTGGTAGAGTGGAGGCGATGGAACTAAATGTATTTAAAAATGTTTAAATTTCCACCTTATAACAAATTCATCAACGAATTTTTGTTTTGATTTAAATTTATTTAAATTTCATTTGAAAAACTTTGGGCAGTTTAGAGCCGTTGGTCAACTAGGTTCTAGCCACGACCTCGGTGTTGAAAGTCAATGGTACTACAGATAGTATTGCCAACTAGCAGTATGACTGCCGATCAACAGTATGCCTGCTGATCAACATCACATCTGTCGATCGATAGTACTTTTGTCAATTGACAGACTGGGCAGGGTACGGGGTCCGTGAACCCCGACCCCCTCACATACTTTTTACTTTTTATTTTTTAATTTTATTTTTTAAATTTCAGTATAAACCCTTTAATAAATATTTTTTCATCAAAAAATTATTTAGAGGGTTTAAAATATTTAAAAGCCCAATTTTAATTTTATTTTAAAATATTTCTATAGATTGGCAAAATTGGAGGCTGTACAAGCATATGGCTAATTTTTTTTTTCAACTTCTCCAAAACATGTCAAATTTTATGTCATTTGTTATGTATTGGGCCTCCTAGATCCAATGGTGAGGTCCGTTTTGTCTCAAGTGGTCATCCATGAAATTTCCCGTACAAAACCCTCATATGAAAACTCAAATTAAGAAACCCTCTTTGACCCGAATTTTGAAAGATTCAGATCTACAATAAACCCAAGAAATCATGACAACTCAAAAGCCCAAATCTACAAACAAAAACCTGCAACATGTGTTCCATATCTTTTAATGCCTCAAACCTTTCATGAATAGCCATGGCTTCAACTTTGCAAAAAATTATCAAACTAGTGTTATAACAAAAAATCATCAACCATGAAAGCTCTGATACCACTTGTTAAGAAATAATGCATTCAACCCAAATTATTAACCCATTTCCTACATAATCTCATGAGAGATAAATATACATATGTAAGTAACCATAATGCATAGATCAAATAGACAAGCCACACAATAACACAATATATATACTTTGGGAAAACCCTCAAGAGGGAAAAACCCAGCCTCCAAAAGAATCCATACTCCATTTATTATTCAAAAATAAAGCAATACAAGAGTTACAATGAATACCTTTGAAGCATCACGCCTCTCAATGCATCCTCATGTGTCCAAGCATGAATCCACACATACCATGCCATGCTTCACATATGCACTCCTTAGAAAGACTCAATAATGACATCCCCCTCACCCAACCAACCTTAACCACTAAACATGTGCTTTATTTTATAGATTCAATCTCACACAAATACAACCAAGTGGTAAGATAAAACCATGTGCCACAAAACCATGTGAACACTAAACCACTAATTCCTTATTTAATATTAGGTACTAAGTTTTCACTTTATTAAATATTTCCCCAATATTAAATTATTATCACATGTCTCCCACACATTAAATGATAATACAATGTTATAATACAACATAAAGTTCCCCCCAACTAATTACCTAGTGTGATTAACCACACCACCTAGGTGCATCACAAATAAATAATTATTTAATTATAACATTATAATATATCAAATTATGCAATGGTGTACAACACCATATCCCAACAGTATTCGTCTAAAATTTTCCATTTGGAATAATCACATCTTATGCATGCTAAAGCTCAAATAAAATGATTTCTTGTATTAGGATTGGTGTGCCTTGTGGCTATTTCCTCACATGTTTTGACAAGGCTCTATGGTTCTTAGTCTGCATCACAGTTGGCATTCCTTGTCTTTCGTGTGTTTGTTCTTGCAAGGGATAACATTTCACACCTTGGTCTATGTCATATCTTGGTGTTTGTCATCCATTTCCATAATAAGTTCTATGATGATAAGTATGTAATCAAATAAGAGCTTGAATATTTATTAGCAAGATCTCAAGATAACAAGTCCCAATACATCTGTGTTAGTCTTCCATTCCATTTTTCACTTGACCCCTTATTTTCATGCTAACATTCAATTCGTCCATCCCCACAGTCATCTCGATGGCATACTATGACACACAAAAATAATTGTATTAGTAGTACCATATTGCATCCACAATCACATTAGGACATCATAAATATCATTATCATATGCATGTTAATTCATCCATATTGCATCAAAAAATATAAAAAATATCCATAGCATTGCATCATATAGAACCATCATCTATATAAGCATCACATAAGAAACATGCCATAAGCATATAGGTATCTGTCTATACATTACAACATACATAAGCATAGTGGATAATCATGTGCATCCATTCACATATCACAAAAATGTATAAGCATAAACCATACATCACATATCCATAACATCACATCATAATCTGTAATCCACATCATATAGAAGCATGGCATAAACATAAAAATGCATAATAATAGCATCACATAATAAATCCATCACATAGAAACACACACATAAAATAATAAACATCGTATAGTTGCTGTAAAAATCATGTATCTCTCATATATATATTAAAAAAATGGTGCCACAGTACAATGTCACGATGTATTTAAAAAATGAAGCTCACAGGCTTGATAAAAAAATGTAAGTGTTTGAATATGTTATGAGACTTTTTCCCTGTGGAAGAAAAATAAAAATAAAAGAGAATAAAAGTAAAAAATTAAATAAATAAATATAAGAACTAATGTAATAGTTCAAGAAAAAAAATGTAATAAAATAATAATTAGAGTTTTCATGAGATGTTTTAATTATTTGTAAAAGGGTGTGTCGGTTGGAACTACCCTTTGTGTTGTATAAAACCCGTGAAAACTAAATTATTGAGACACAAACGGAGAAAAAGAAAAAAGAAAAAAAATCAAGTAGAGCACATTGCAGGAATAGGGTTTCAGGTTAGTAGGCTGTGAGTAGGACGGAGAAGGGTCACTCCTATAGTGGGTGTCCAACTTGGGGTACAAGTGCGTGCACTTAGGATGGTCTTAGGCTGAACCAAGGACCATTCCAACAATAGTTGGGGATTTCTTCTGCACATTTCCAAAGGTAAATATTAAAGCTTAATAAGTTGTTTGAGCAATAAATTATTTTAAATCTTTGATTTTATTGAATTAATAATTTATTTACGACATGATTGAATGTATTTGAGTGAAATT
>VDFB02129660.1:150167-196471 GCA_007258455.2 Sequoia sempervirens | reverse complement strand
TTCCTCAATATCTCTCTATCTCTTCCTTTATATCTATCCCTCTCTATCTCCCTCTGTCTTTATCACCCTCTACCTCTCTTTATCTCTCTATCTATTTATCTTCCTCTCTCCTTCCATCTTCATCTCTACCTCTATCATCCCCTCTCCCCCTCTATCTCTAGACATGTTTCTCTCTCTCTCTCTCTCTATTCATCCATCTCTCTTCTCTCTCTCTTCTTAGGCCTCTATAGCTATATCTCTTTTCCTCTCTATCTATATCTCTACATATTTCTAATTCCATCTCTCCCTCTATCTCTATCTCATTATATCTCCATCTCTCTACCCCTATATCTCTCCCTCTCTTTACCTCTCTCTATGTATCACTCCCTATCTCCCCTTCTCTATATATTTATCTCTTTCATTTGTATATATCCCTCTCCTCTCTCTCGTTATCTATCCCTCTTCTCTTCATATCTCTCTCCATCTTCCTCTATCTCTTTGGATGTCTTTCAATGTCTCTCTATTGCAAACATAACATGAGCCTATTGGTTATGAAGCTTGATTATCTTACTAATTCAAAAGTTTCATTTCAATCATATTTAGTTCCATGTAAGTGGATGCATAGTTTATTTGAAGCTATCATTTCTCATTAATGTCTTTGTTGCACAAAAAACATCAATTGCTAAATGACCTACAAATTGACTTCATGTACTACATAAATATATGCAAAATATAGACCAATTTTTTTGCTAATTTGATGTACCCATTACACACCAAAATGCAATTGCTTTAAGTAAAATTCATAAGAGTACTAGCTGCAAGAAATTTTAAAGCTTAAATTTTTAAAATAAGTCATAAAACAACCCACATTAAAATACATCTGCAATAAATTCTCTCGAGCAACAATTACTAGGATTGACTCACTAGGGATTTGTTTTTTTATGCGGTCAAACATTTACGGGCATTCGCCAAACTTCCGCGCAGGAAGAGTTTAAATTTGAACGGCAACTGCTGGAAGTTGACGAAAGGGACGGGCCGACATCTGACATCTAAACGGCCAAAACATAGAATATTCTCTCTGGATCCGATCCAAAAAGATATTCAGAGAAACGAATTCTGATTTTTATGAGTTTTAAAGGAGCGCTCTACTTTTACTATATATTGCGCTCTACTTTTACTATATATTGCAATCAACTCAATAAATATGAAAAAAATTAACACCGAAATGGTAAGGAACGGTCTCCCACCATGTATGATCTTCGCTCTTACCATACTGATTATAATTTACAACTGTGAAGGGTTATTCGATCGCAGGGGAGATTCCCTTTCCTTGGGTTCCTCGCTTATTGGAAATCAGACGATAATTTCAAAGAATGGCACATTTGAATTGGGATTTTTCAGTCCAAATGGAAGCAATAACTGGTATATCGGCATCTGGTATGCCAAAGTACCGGAGAAGATCATCCTTTGGGTGGCTAATAGGGAAAGTCCAGTGAAAAATAGGCCTGGCGTTTTGAAACTGTCAAAAGAAGGTAATTTGGGACTGTTTGATGGTAAGGGCACGTCTCTTTGGTCCGTCAACATATCGAACAAACCCTCGCGGGCTCTGCTATTAGACTCTGGTAATTTTTTAATGCTGAGAGATGACAATAAATCTGAGACTGTCTGGCAGAGTTTTGACTATCCTGTAGATACCTGGTTGCCCGGGATGAAGTTCGGTGGACAGCAAAAGCTAGTCTGTTGGAAAAACTCATTGGATCCCGCTCCTGGGCTTTTGTCTTTTCACTTGGATCCATCTGGGGCTGTACAATTCGTGCTAACATGGAACAATTCTGTCCAGTTTTGGGAGAGTGGAAATGGGAACGCCAATATTTTCAGTGAAATTCGAGAAATGCCCAAAGGAGCCCAATACAATCTCAGCTTTGAGAATACTAGCTCTGGTTTGTTTTTCAGTTATAAATCGCTAGATGCGAACCCCCGGTTTACCCAAATTAAGTCTGGAGGAATACAAGTATATGTTTCGTTTGATGGCACTAAATGGAATATGGTGAGGACTCGCCCCGGAGATCAATGTGCCGTATATGGTTTCTGTGGTGCTTATGGAATCTGCCACTCCAACAACCTTCAGTTCTGCATCTGCGTGGAAGGCTTCACCCCGGCAGACAATCGCGCCTGGGATTCGAAAGACTGGTGGTCAAGTGGCTGTGTTCGGCAGAGCCCTTTAAGCTGCAGTACCAACAAAGGCGGCACTGACGAATTTATCGACCTTGGTGCAACGTTGCCTGATGATTCAGCTTCGTCATACCCTGCACTCACAAAGAAAGATTGCCAGAAAGCATGCCTCCGCAATTGCTCGTGCACTGCGTTTACTTTCAAGTCTCCTTCGGGACCCTGTCAAATCTGGTCCGGAGATTTGCTAAACATGCAAAACTCTTCAACAAATAGCAGATGGACTGTCTCCATTCGAGTAGCTGCCTCTGCACTTCCAAAGTTTCATAAGCAGCCCTCAAAACTGAAAATCGCAAGCATTGTGAGTGCTCTTGCCGTTGCTTTGAGTATCTTTTCATTTTTAATGTGGCAAATGCATCGGAGAGCTGCGCTACGATCGAAGGATACGTGTACGGATCCCCCAGACTCTTTTCTTAGAATGTTTAGTTACAAGGAGTTAAAGATTGCAACGAGGAATTTCAGGTCTAAGTTGGGGAGCGGAGGATTCGGTTCGGTGTTCAAAGGATCTCTAACAGACGGTACGCTTGTGGCCGTAAAGAAATTGGAAGGTTCAAGACAGGATGATGAGCAATTCAGAGCGGAAATCAGTTCTCTCGGCAACATACAACATGGGAATTTGATCAGGCTTCGAGGGTTTTGTGCAGAAGGATTCAGACGCTTACTGATTTATGATTACATGTCCAATGGCTCACTAGATTCCTTCCTGTTCACTAGTAATTCCAAAAGTAAGCGGAAGGTACTCGATTGGAAGACTCGATTCCAGATCGCTTTAGGCACTGCAAGCGGATTAGTTTATCTCCACGACCAGTGCATAGATCGCATCATTCACGGCGATGTAAAGCCTGAGAACATTCTTCTGGATGGTAATTTTCACCCAAGTTGGCAGATTTTGGGTTGGCAAAGCTTATGGGTAGAGATTTGAGCCGCGTACTGACCACAACAAGAGGAACAAGAGGGTATTTGGCTCCAAAGTGGATCTCCGGTCTTCCCATCACTCCCAAAGTTGATGTATACAGTTTTGGGATGACGCTCTTGGAAATCATTTCCGGCCGAAGAAATCTGGATTTAAACGTGCAAGATTCAAGTATGTATTATCTTCCCCCGTGGGCTGCAACTCAAATTTACGAGGGGAAGACGATTAATATTGTGGACGAAGGTATTGTAGCGGAGGCAGATATTGAAGAGGTGAGGAGAGCAGGCGTTGTAGGGTTGTTATGCATTGAAAGGGAGGAGGAGATGAGGCCAAGCATGGAACAGGTGGTGCTGATGCTGGAGGGGAAGTTGGAGCCTCAATGTCCGCATATGCCAAACTCTGCAAAAGCAGACCGAAGCGACATTGATAGCGAATAAATGTGAGAATAAGGGGAATTGTGATTATTGATATTAGTATTAGAAATGAATTAATATTATATCTTGTATATATTCATTTCATATATTAATCAAAATGTTATTAAATATGTGACATTATGAGATCTATAGTTATTCACTTCATAACTTATAATTTTATGAATAAGTGAGAAATAATTTTTTTTTTTGTCAAATAAAATATCAAAATTATCCACTATAAATGTGTCATTTATAAAATTAAATCTCATTTAATAAAATAAGACACTATTTAAACAAGTATCATAGTGAATAAATATTGTTCTTATGTGTACAACTATTGGGATAGCAATGTAGAAGTATTGGAGTATTTCATATTAATAATTTTTCCTATCACAAATAATACCCTGTATTTTTTCATTTCATTAAATGTGAAGGATTTTCAAAAAGTTTTAGTGTTCAACTATTGATCCATTTTTGTTTGATATAACTTGTATTTTAAATAATTATGTGTTCTTTTTATAATAACAAATAATTTTTATGTCTTCAATTATTGCTCTATTTGTGTTGAATATAAAAGTTAGAGATAACAATATTTATGGTTACCAATAAATATTTGATCCATTTATATTGCATATAAGTTTTATTTTAAATTAAAAAAATGATATTCTACAAGCAACAAATGATGATTTTTTGGTTCATTCATGACTAAGTTTTGGTTGAATCTTTAATAAGTCAAAATTTTGACACTTCCGAGATATGTAGATGTGCTGATATGACAAGTTGCTTGAATCACACCTCCAAACCTTAATTATAAATAAATAAGAAGTCAGTGAAAAATAACTTCCATATAAATCTTGAATTTGTCAAAAAGAAATTGTTTTTCATTTTTTTTAATGCTATTTGCGTACTAGCCTATTGTGGATGCCCCGGATACAAGTTCGAATGGATGTCAGTGAAAGAAAGGTGTAAAAAATAAATAAAATACCAAGTACAATAGGGGAAGGAAATAAGCATGGATATTTATCGATGTTGCTTTCAACATTTAATATCGATAAAGCAAGCTATGAATATTAAGACACCAAGATCACCACAATAGATAGTAGAATTTGTAATGGAGTATGCTGTTTGACCGCCAAAACAGTGATGTGCTTTGCATGTGATTTGTGGGCCACACCGCAGACGATAGATTTGGATGCCCAGATGAGCTTATTCGGTTTTTACTTCGCACCGCTTAAAAACTACTAAGATATTCTATAAAGACAAAAAAGAACAATCTGAAATAGAATATATTTATTTTAAAAACTGGTAAATTATACAGAAAATATATTCACCCTCTTGTTATTATCTAAGTTCAAATAGAAGTTATAGCTAAATAAACAATCAATATATTTAAAAAAACTGAAGTTGCATTGTAAAAGTTTAATTATCTTTATTTGGATTGATTAGATTAAATACATAAATATAAATAATTAAAATAAATATAATAGAAATTGTAAATTAAAAATGTAAGTCTTAAAAAATATTTTTAAAATACTAAAATCTAATATGTTTAAAACATAGAGTCCCCTATAGTGTTTTTCGCTTGCTTAAACAAATTTACATAGTGTATTTATTAAATCTAACACATTTTAAAATTAAATCGATTTATATCTAAAGTTTGAATTTATATGGAGGACAATGTAGGCCCGTGAACGCTCATCGTTGCAGTCAGCGTTGAATGTGCGTGATTCCGGGCCTTACGTGCTATTTCAAACTCATTTTTTACGTCCATTTGCTCTCGGAATTGCCTAATATCACTCAAATTTCCTACCAAACTTATTGAATGCTCGTTGAAATGAATATGTTGAATTCCATGACATATTTAAAATAGTCACAATTTTATAGAGAAATTAAACTAACAAAATATTGAATTAGTATATATATCTTTATATATTTTATTACTATATTATTATTATATTTTTTAAAAAAATTTTGTTTATAAAATGTGTTTGTTTTTGTGTTTTGGTTAAGTAATATTATATTAAATTATTATTACATTCTAATTTTGTTTATTTTAAAATATTTTTCATTTTTTTGTTTTGTTTTGTTTTTAAAATATATTTCAGAATAAAAGAAATCACTTTTTTTTTTGAAGGTTTTCAAAATTAGGAAAGTTAATGTATAAGTCATTTGGAAAAAGTTTAAAACTTGCAATTGAATTTCTAATGAAAATTTAAAAATCAGACTAATTGATTAATATGTATTTTATTTTATTAAGATCTTTTTTAGTAGGTGAAGTAAGTCATAGTCAAGGTTTATTTGGAAAAATAATTAAATAAGATTTTTTTTTTTTTTTTTATAAATAATAAGAAAATATTTGAAAATATATTGCATTAAATTTTTTTTGTAAAACATTAACAATTTATTAAGATATTTTCAAATAGTTTTATTGGAAAGGATTCATTATATGGTTTTGAAAAGCTTCTAGAAAAAACAATGTGACTTTTTTTTTATCAACATTGTGAATCACATATCATGATCTTTCATCAATAAGGTAATCAACTCTGAAACTTTAATCCTCATCATCTCAAGAAGTTTTGCTTTCAAACAATTTTTTTCTCTCATGAAAAATTCATCAATTAGATGTCTTATATTTCTATAATTCTTTACAATATGATTTGAAAATTTTCTATAAAAAAATATGTAAATAGTTTTGGTCAGCATTTTAGATCATACTTCATAATTCATCATTTAAAAAATTCATTATATTATTGATATTTTTTAACTAAATAATTAAAATTTAATAAAACTTGACCAATGTATAATAATTAAATATTTTTTAGTATAATACTAAATTTAATATTTGTACAATTAATTATTAAACCATAAGAAATTTATTTTGAAAAATTGATTTTGTTTATATCTAAATATTTTTATGACTAATTAAATAATAAAAAATTAAAAAATTCTAACTAGATTAACTTTTAAAATTTAATAACCTACTCATTATCAAAAAAAAATATTAATATTAATATTAATTATATTTACATTTTAGATTACATTTATTTATGCTTATCTTTTGTGAAATATCCTACTTGATTTTAAAATGCATCTTGACATACATAAGTCTAGCTAATATCATTATAATTCCTATCACTATTATTGTCACTTTGGTATTTTTTTTCATGAGTGTAGAGCTCTACATGTGTAGATTTTGGGCTCCATATTACCTTCCAACATCTACACTACTTTTCCCATGCTTGGTCTTGTAAGAGCGGGGGACCAACCATGCCAAGGCTCCAAATCACGGAGAGCCGAGAGCGGAGGGTTGCCCTAACTTACCTCACTCTAAAAGATGCCTTGGGGTAAGGATCGAGAATGATGAGCACTATAACATACTTCTACCACCCTACAAATCTCAAACTTAGGTTTGGGCTAGGCGAGTAGGTTTTTGGAGTCAGTACTATGTCTTAGACAACTCTTGATTCGAGGACAATCGTGTGGTTTTGGGACGATAGCATGGTGCACTGGTGTCTATATAGTCAGAAAATAGTAAACATAATACAAACTACCTAAAAACTAATTGACAGCCTAGCTAGTTAATCTAGATGGTAAGAACAAAACGAGAAAGTATATGAAATAGATACTAAAATGATGGAGCAAGTAGACAAGAACTAGGGTGACAAAGATAATCTCACAAAAATGCCTATTCACTAGCTAGCTCCACACGTACATTCACCTACACACAAGCAAGAAAGGGAAAATTGTTGGGGCTATATAGGGGCCTACCTGAGTCAGACCCCCGTTTTGGTGTTTCCACCTCCATAGACAACCAAAATGCAACATAGTAGAATATGTGATAAAGGGAAGAAAAGAGAGAAATACACACTACAAAACAATAAAATGCTACTAAATCAAATCACAAAGGAGAGGAGTGAAACGTTACCACCTCCACCCAAAAGCTCACTAGCTAATGGAGGAGATATAAACTTGGCAAAGCCACCATAGTTGTAACTATGATGAAGGGATGTCTCACAAGACTCCAAGCCCATGCTTCTATGGCTTGCTTCACACTTGCAATGTGGAGTTGATGAAGCTTCAAATGTTGTTGTAATGGAGTGTTGGAATGCTGCTTGAGAGTGGAGTGAAGTGAAAAAAATGCTAAGAGAACGTGAATCTATTGCTTAGAGGATGAAATGAGATGAGAATGGATATTTTTTAAGGTGGAATGGGAAGAATCTTCCATTTTCGGGGTCGGTTGGTTGAAGAGGGTGTAGAAGTTGAGAAAATACAACTTCATAGGAGCCCATTGATCTCTGCAAGCTAAGAATACCTGTTACAGGGAGAAGCAAAGAGAAGCAACACAAAAAACAATAAAATGCTCAAAGATGTGGAGCTCTGTATTTTCCAACGTGTAAAAAGGAATAATACAAAAGAAAAGTTTCAACCACATAGAGGTAAAAAAACCTAAAATGGAAAACCCTAGGCTTGCACATTAATAATTAATAAAATAATTAATTATTATGCACCTAATGTTAGCTTAAGTGTAAAAGAGATAAAAGGGAACTTTAATTAATTAAACAAATATTGTTTAATTAATCAAGTAAATAACCAATTACTCTAACACCCCCCCTTAAGCTAGACTTAGGGAGAAGCTAAAACCTAGAAGTAGCTACTAAAAGCAAAAACAATGGGTCCCGACAACTAGGCCAGATCAGGTACCCAAGTACAAGAAAATCTCTGTAAAGTGGAGAAATAGAGAAAACCACATGGGAAAAAACTCTACTCCAAAAAGAGATGAAAGACATGAAGAACATCATTGAAGCAAAAGAAGCTACAAACAACTATCAAAAGATGACTGCTATGGTGCTGAAGAACCTCCTCTGAAGATAGGATGATCAGGATCAAGAAGACAACAATCTGCATGAGTGCCCCCAATGACACTACTCGAATCAAATGGAAAACAAAGGAAAACACCTGGAATGAAGATATAGATGGCACAAGTACCAATAGTCTGAAGAACATCGATCAACTGAGAATGGAAGATTCCTTCCAAGGTAAAACCAAAGAAGCATTAGCACGAATAGTATAATACCCCCCATAATGCTGAAAAGGGAGAGGCGTGACAGGTACACTGAAACTAAATGCCAGAAAGTAGTGCATGAAGAGGAACCAAGAGCATCTGAAGGTGCAAACATGAAAGTACAAGCTAATAGAAAGGATGTGAAACCAAAAGTCACATACGCATGAGAAAGGTATGAAGGAAAACAAAGGAAAACATCAACCCCCATGGCACTTTATATCATAGTGCGAGTACAATAAGGCACAAAGTGATGTGCAAGAAACCCAATACTACACATACAATGTTGAGGCACTTTATCTCAGTGCATTTACAAAAGATAAATACATGCAATGTGAGCCCATAATGTCTACAATGTCCAAATAGGACAACATGTTGAAAAAACAATTCTCTTATAGAAAAAGAGGAAACAGGTAGCACCATGAAGAAGCAGATGAAAAAAAATGCACTTCCAAACAAAATGGTACCCAAAAATGTGTCCGGATGCAGAAGATATGGCACGTCAAAGTCTCCAAAACGAGAACTGAACAACTACAACACTGATAAAATAGAATTCTGGAAAAAAAAGAAGTCAAAACTAGAAAATACCTGCACCACTGCGAAGAGCATGAAATTCCACCCCATTTAAAAAAAAATTGCACGCAAAAAGACCACCGTATGGCTAAGATATGGCCTCTGGAAGTTGAGGTGCAAAACTGAAAAGCCCAACGGAGAGGGGCTGAGAAGAGCAAAAAGTGATCTCTGCTAAATTTAGCAAAACTACCTCCAAATGTGAAGGTCCGCTAGATTTAGTGTGCAGGAAAAATACTCCAATTACAGTGCATTATTTTGCATAAAAAAGTAAAATACTAGGGCTTATTACAAAAAAATGTTTTTAAATTAAAAAAAAAAAAAAACATTTACATTTATATATTATTTTTGTTAAAATAATATATAAGAAACTTTGATTTTTTTAAAAAAAATCATAAAAAACCTGTGCGGCCAGGTGAGGAGAGGCAGCATGAAAGCTTTGCAAAGATGGCGGGATTACCCATTGCCGATTGCTAGAGCCCAAGGGGCAGCGCCTGCCATAATGGCGGTGGCGGTACCCTTGAATGCCGGTACCCAAGGTTTAAAAAATCTTTTTTATATGCAAAAAAAAGCTGCGTTTTAAAAAGTTTTCAAAAATTTGTTTTGAATGATTTTTTTAAAGAAAAATTTTGCAGAAAAAATCAAATGATTTTTTTTGTTAAATCATCTCGAACTGTGTGCAGACAACGAATAGGGCCGTACGGGCAAAAAAAATTGCCTCTCAGATCAACTTTGTCCAAAATAGACAAATGAACAGTTGATTTTAGGGTTTTGGACCGCTGCAGACACAATGGCGAGGTCCGTTTGGGCTGAAAATGCTTCCAAAAATTGAGCACCCCTTGGATCTGGCAAAAAAGCCCTTTCTTCAAACCCTTACAGATTTGACAAACGGAAGCCAAATTTGACGAAACAAAGGTCGATCTTGACTATTCAGGTAGCTCTGGATTCAATGGAGAGATCTGATTTAACCCTGGATGCACTGAAAATGCCCACCTCTTGGATAAAAAAACTCCTGAAACCCCAGATCTGCTTCCAATGCAAAAATTCTCAAAACAAGAATAGGTAGCTGCAGATCTGAAGCTTTGATACCAAGTAGAAGTTGAGAAAATACAACTTCATAGGAGCCCAATGATCTCTGCAAGCTAATAATACCTGTTACAGGGAGAAGCAAAGAGAAGCAACACATAAAACAGTAAAATGCTCAAAGATGTGGAGCTCTGTATTTTCCAATGTGTAAAAAGGAATAATACAAAAGAAAAGTTTCAACCACATATAGGTAAAAAACCTAAAATGGAAAACCCTAGGCTTGCACATTAATAATTAATAAAATAATTAATTATTATGCACCTAATGTTAGCTTAAGTGTAAAAGAGATAAAAGGGAACTTTAATTAATTAAGCAAATATTGTTTAATTAATCAAGTAAATAACCAAATACTCTAACAGAGGGATGTTACAAATCGACCCAAATCGGGTGTCTAACACCTTTTCCAACTTTAGAAGTGAGAATTTGTCAGGGATAATAGCACGCCACACGAACGTCTGCGTGTCGCACGTGTGTTCCCGAAAAATATTCTCTCACTTCAACACAAGGGAAAAATTCCAAATGGACGGAAGGCAGTTGGGTGATGTGAAATTTTTCCTTTGGATTTGATTTTCTAAGGTCAGGGTGTGTGAAAGGGGAATTTGCATAAGGGGTGCGAATTTGCTCCTATACAATTTTCCCCCACTTTAGTGAGCATGAATACTGATGAGTGCTTTGGTAAAGTAGATCGAAGAGTTAGTAGGATTATAAATTTATACCTGAACCGTCGAAGAAGCAGACCATAATCTAGTGAGCTCGAGAGCGTAGGACAGGCAAAGGACTCCACAGGTACTCTCCATGGGGAGTTTCAAACAAAAGACTCCATAGCTCCATAGAACTATGAAGCTGCACAAAGTACATCAAAGGCCCTTGGACCAATGATGAACAAATCCTGCAGGATGAAAGCATCTCATAGGCCCAGAAACCTGCAAGGAGGCAACCCCCAAGATCTATCACATGAAGGAAGCACTGAGAAGTAAGGACCTTATAGGCCCATAGACTTGTAAGAAGGCGACCACCAAGATCTCTCACATGGAGGAAGCCTAGAGATGTAAGTGCCTCACAGGCCTATAAACCCTTCAAGAATGTGACCCCTAAGATCTCACATGGAGGAAGCCCAGAGAAGTAAGCACCTCACAGGCCTGTAGACCTGCAAGGAGGCGTTCCCCAAGAACTCTCACATGAGGGAAACCCAAAGAAGGGGACTTTGCAGAGTCAGATAGTGGCTTCACAGGAAAACCTACAAAGTGACATGTTAATCCACAGATAAAACATGCCAAGCAACACAAAGAAACCACATAGGAAAATAACAAGACATTCGCGCGAACCATCGACAAGTTGGAAGGCTTTCAAAGGGGTCCCTCAGAAACCTGACGTGAAGAGGGGTCCATCCAAGGGATGTGCTATTTGAAAGTGTAACAAATACATTTTTTTCTCAAATTGATTCATCATCAAGGAATCCTTTTGAAAGATGTTCACTTCACCAAGGAATTTGAAAGGAAGAAAATGCCCCCTCGTGAGGGGAAGGTTACAACTGCTCCCACCTCGGAGGAAAGTTCTCAAGTTCTCTCTTTATGAACCCATGATGAAGGAAACACTTTCCGTTAGGGGTCCAAGTTGTGAATGTGATTCTTGAAAAAGTTTGCAAAGATTCTCGAGAAAAGATTTGCTGGAAATGAATGCATTTTCTGCAAATTGAAGCATCATAGAAATGGCGTTGTCACACATACAAGGGACAACTCAAGAAAATAGGAGAAAAAGATAAAAGAGAAAAAGAGACATAGCATGAACAAGAGACATAGGGGTGATCTGATATTTCGGGGTCAGAACTGCTCATAAATATATATAAATATAATAATCGTATATAAATGAACTGTCATCAACCCCTTACTATATCAAATCATGTGAAGAATGCACAAGAAGACAAAGTAAAAATAAAAAATTGGTCAACATGGAAGGGAAGCCTAAATGCCCCCAACACTTTACATCGTCCCCAATTTGTCAAAAATCAAGCACAAACATGGAAGAATGATGATATAGATAGAAGAAAATTTATGACACAAAATCACTCCTATATCCAAGCACCAACAAGGGTGAAAAGGGTCATCCAGGAACACATATCACAATCATGGGGGAACACATCACAACACACACACACACACATCTAATCTAAAGATAAAGAATAGGCCTCCCCTTAACACTTATCAACCAAGAGGTCATCCACTTCCCAATATAGATCATTGTAGGGGGAAGGAGGACAAGCCTACAATGGTGGAATATTAAGGGGAGGAGCTTTCAAACCTCTTGCAACAAGGGCTAAGGAAGAAGGCCCCGCAAGGTCTTCTCCACTAGGCTCTTGTGGAGCTATGGTCAACGATTTCACAAAGATCATTGAAAAGGTTGAAACTTCATCCAAAGAGTTAAACATGCACTTTTTTGGAGTTCCATGTCATACCTCAGCAGATGGAGAAGGTTGTGCCTGAGATTCACTTCTTGGCTCACCAAGTGACTTGAGAGTGGTAACAAAATCAGGAGAAGTCAAGACTTGCTCTGTTACTAGGATGGAACAAGCTAGTGCAGAACCACCTCTTGGAGAAGGTGGGATCCTCTTATGCCCTCCATTGCTGGAGGGGTCATCCTCCACCTTATACTTTGTTAGGGGATGTGAATTACCCATAAATGAGGTGAGAGTCGTCGAGGGAGAGGAGGAAGAGAAAACCGCAAAAGATACCACCGAAGTATTTGACATATCCATGGGTTTAGGAAACGAAAGGATGTATGGAAGGGACATCAATAAGGGCGCCTCAATCGAAGGAGCAATGAACACTTGCACCTTTTTTTGGGCTAGGAACACTCACAACATGAGCCAAAAGTGAGACCAAACTTGATTGAATGAAAACAAAGGGGAGGAGAGAGGAGGACACAACAGGAGGTCTTGAAGTAGGAGTGGTCATATCCTCTTCCTTCTTTTGTAAAGCAACCTGCTCAGCCACAAGAGCCTTTCTCCAACACTTGTGCTCACGTGCAAGGCAGTTTTTGTAACTCTTTGAGCTAGAGGACCTAGGAGCTGAGAAGGGACAAAAGGCTCCTACTCAGCCATAGGGATGTCCATCACAAAAATTCTGGTGGAGGGACAAACTCCTGAATGGGAGCAGGAGGAGTAGGAGAAACAACAGGGGGAGTCAGCTCTGGTGCCTCGACAACATGCCTCTTCCCATTTACTGCTTTGGGAGCAGAAGCGGTGAGAGGCCGTGGAGCTGAGACATAGAAGATTCCCCATGGGGACCCTTTCTCCTACCATATTGAATGAGCCTAGGCTCCGTGGGTAGAACGAGAAGCTCAAACGTGGGACACTTGGGATTTTGCCAAGCAGGCACCATAGGATTCTCTTGCAAACATGAAACATAATCTGATGGCGCCACAATGGGGCGACATGAAGTGTCAGGCTAGATAGCAGAGGAGGAAGAAGGACCTTGAGAGGGATTCTATTCTCTTCTACGGGCCTTAGCAACATCACTATCAGCTTTGAAACAAGCCCTATGTGAAATGACATAAGGTGATGGAGGGTACCTCACTTTAAAGGCATTAAGTGCCCTTTCTTGTACTTTTGATATGTCTAGTTCAAGAGGTCCTTTCTAGGCAAGAGAGGATGAATGGGTGCAAACCAAAAGTGATCTAAAGAATAACTGCCATGCGCAACTGGTGGTCTATAACCAGTGTCATGGATCACATGCACGAAACCCTCATGAATAAATTTTAAACATTTGTGCACAACCAAGGGAACTATGTTCATAGATACTAATTGATTAGATTAAAATGTGGTTGATACTTTGGGCATAACTATCCTTGTAATTCTATTTTGAATGGGTTGAGATCAATCTTTGGGAATTGTGCAAGTTCCTCAATTTACTCCTTAATGTCAATCTGGGAGCGTAGGCTTGTGAAAGATATTGGGGCTGTCTGCCTAACGGCTGGACCTAGAAAGCCAAGTGGGGATGGATGCAACTACAAGCAAATTGCTTTTCTTTAGAAATCTATTTTTCAGACCTTCTGTCACCTGTGTGATAGGAACCCGAGTTGAACAGTTTATGACAAAAGCAAATTAACACTAACTAATAAAACAAAAATAATAATTCTTATTGACATTAAACTGCCAGAAGAAGCTAAAGGATAAAATGTAAAAGTACTAAATAAAGTTCACACGTATTAATAGTCATTCCAATTAACACTTGTCTAGAATAATCTATTAAACCAATTTATATATAGAACAATGAATACATTGCTTAAATCTGATTGCAAAGTGAGCTGATAAATAAAATACACTTGTAGCACAAGATGAACACATCAATCTCCAATATATAAAATAGTAATTAATGCTATATTAAATAGCACAATGATTAAAGATCAAAGCAGATTCAAAACTTAGAAAAATCTCATTACCACACAACACACAGATGCTACAGCTAGTCACTTGGTGATTGAGGAAATGGGCCCTTCCTTCTCTGATTTCCATTGAAGAAACAAAAGCTTACTTTACTCTACTCAATTCTTATGCAAAACAAGATTTCAAATTCCAATCTTCCTTTAATCAAAGCAACAACTTATAGATATATTATCGATTACTAACTGAAGTCTTAGCATACATATATATAGAGATCACATGTCGCTGAGTTCTACAAAAGACTAACCAAAATGGTATACGATTTTTTGGGTTGTTATGGCCTGTGGCCAACAACCTTTAAAGGATTCTTAACAATATATTTGCAGTTTTAACATTGTTCCAAAAACAAAACAACTTTAGACCGAACTCTAATCACAAGTGACTCATGACTCATAAAATGGTTCTTGTCCTCATTCCACCGCTGCTCCTATTGCTCCCACACAACATCCACTTAATCATCCCCTGGTTTTCACAATCACAAGGATAATTAGTAAATAATTAAGGGTTTTGATATATTCTCAAGCTTCTATCTTCTCTTTGCATTTTATTAAATATCCCTACTCATTAACAAATAGTGACAGGAACTACATGGGATTCTATAGGAACAATGAGGTAAAAAGGTAAACAAAAGGGGTAAAAATAAATACACTTTTATCCCTCATCATTCCCCCCAGCTTAGGGTTTTGCATGCCCCCATGCAAAGGAACAAAGGATACACATTGGAAAACTTCTGCACTACATTTGAGATCTCTTTAACCCAGGTTTGTTTCAGTGCATGCATTTGATCCTTATGCTCTTGAATGGTCATAAGAGAAGTATCAACAGTCTTGGTCTACTCAAGAGTTTCTCTAAGCTAATCAATTTCTACTGCTTGTGAAGAGTTGAGAACCTCTGCATCCGAAACTACTTTTATAGAGCTTCATTTTCATTAGTCAATTTGGTCACTAGATTCTGCATATCATTAATTTCATCATTGGTTAATAGAGAATTCTCCTCAAATTCCTCTTCTGCCTTGGATTCCTATTCCCCTTCTTGTTCATGGTGGAGAATCTCAACATTTTCTTTCTCTTGATCACCCAACTCACTCACCTCCTCCTTTCTTTTCTCCTCTAACTCTTGTTCTACTTTCTGATTGTCAACAGGAGGAGTTTCAGACCCACCAATTTCATGTTCTACAATTTTTTTTAAAGTTTTCACCACTTGGTTGCTTAGTTGAAATAGTTTCAATTTGGACTGTATTCTCTTCACGAATACCCTCACTGGAAACTGGGATTTCCTCTGCATTTTTAGAGTTTTTGGGAGGTGTTTCAGGGTTTGACTCAGGCTCCTTTTGATCTAACAGAGTGGCCCTAGATTCTTCTTGCGTCTTTCTTCTCTTACTCCTTCTAAGTTCCCTAGAGACTGCTTCTGTTTTCTTGTTTTTCTGGAAGACTGTTGGCCAGAATGGTTAAATCACCAACTTCATCAGTTGCCTTAGGGTTCAAAAAATTACTAGCCATATTGGCTAAATTTGCTAGCTTATCTATTTGAATGGTGGGTGATTGTTTCTTGTCTTGAGAATTTTCTGAGATAGCAGCTAAGTTTGACCCACTGTGTAATGTCTTCTTACCCTTAGAGTCTAATGTAGTAGTCTTTTTTACCTCGATAGTCAGGTGTGGTAATCTTAACATTTTCCCGTTTGACAGTGGAACTTTTGTCCTACTTACCACTCAACCCTGGGGTTTGTCTAACCTTTTTCTTTGAACTACTAGGAAATTTCCCTAATTCAGAACCCTCATTAGGTGCATCAGAAGAGTTCTCATTCACTTCCTTCATTCAAACTTACATGACCAGACCCCTCTTCCTCAGAGTTAACAGGAGATTTTTCCTTATTAGGGGAGCCCTCTTCCTTAGAGTGTTCTAAGGTGTTAGGCAGGTCTTCCTCAAATTTTTTTAGGGTGTTGTCTGCAATGAATGAGTCCTAGTCCCATGGAGGAGAAGATTTATTTAACTCCCATACAATTAGAAAATTTATGAGTCTGTGATGGGAAATGAGTTTTTACTACCTTTTTGAATGAATTTTCTCATTTGCATTATGGAAGAATACAAAAAGAAAGGAAGGTTTACATACAAACCCCATCGTAAATGTATCAGGAGCTGAATTTGTTTAGCATATAAATAGACATACCTTCCTTTGCAAGTTATATACTGGATGAAAAACCTCGCCACATCATTCCAGGGCGGCAGAAGTGAAGCTAGCTTCGTGCCTTGTTCAGTGACGACTTCAACCAACTCTCCACATCTCAGGAATTTCTTGCGAAGTCTCTTAATATTTTTTGCCAATGTTGAGTTATCAGGGAAGTAATTTTCCCCTGATAGTGGCAATCCAGTGACATCCTTTATAGCTTCAACTGAAATAGGTATTTCCAAACCACGAACCCATGATGGTGTGCTATGACATGTCATGGTAAATTTGTGTGCCAACTTCTCATCATACCCTCACAATATTCTGAAGTACACATCCTACCCTACTTGCTTAAATACTTTATATGCTTTAGCAATTGTTGAAGCCTTTAATTCATTTATATTCAATGACTCAAAATGGTGCCTGTGTTCTCCTACAATAATGTAACTAGGAGGTTTGTCCCAAACTAGAATGAGGCACTCTTGTCAACTTGGAATAGTGTGCAAACAAAAGTTGTTAATAGGTAGACAAATCGTCGCTGGTAAGGGAAAGACACAAGGAACACTTTAGAGTGGTTTCAAATAATGGATAAAATTGGCAAGTCACTAATTAAATCTGGATGGAGTTCAAAATGGTAATGATGGAGGGTTACGATCTACAAAAGGAATGAAAGTGGTAATAATGTTATGAAATGACCAAAGCCAAGCTATGAAGATTTTTGGCCTATCAAATAAATGTAGGTTCTTGAAAAATGAGGATAGAACGGGTAGAAAAGAGAGGTAAAATGAATATGGCGACATACAATACAGTTAAGATTTGAAATTTCCCATGTATGATTAGACGGTTTCTTCCCCCTAGCTTAGCATGTGGCTCACCCATGTGACACATCACCATTTATTAATTAAATAGAAGATATAAAATAAAATAACAAAAAGAAAAGAGAAACCATCATACGAAGATGACATGGAGGCACATGCACAAGGAACCGGCGGACAAAAAAAGGAACCGATCAATTTACATGGCGCAGACACGGAGATTCCAATGGAGCAATGAGAGAGCCAAGAGGAAGGCCACGTACAAGGATGCAACAATAAAGCACATCATGAAAAATGAGCCCAAGTGGATGGGTACAGAGAATAGTGTACTACCATTGTCGCAACGATGAAAAAGAAGGCTGGAAGTGAGCAAGGCCAGCCAAGCAAACAAAAGCAGTAGATCAACGACGGAGGAAGTGCATCCATAAATGATGGAGAAAATGACAGGACAAATCCCTCAAAATTCACCAATGGGTAGCACACCAAGAAGGAGATGAAAGAGCCAACCTAGATCTCCTATCCAAAAAATGACAGGAACTGCGTTCCCAAACAACCAGGCAGAATAAAGCTCACAGGAGGATGAGATCCTTGGAGAAAAGAAAAACTAGTGGCCCTGAACCAACGAAGAATGAAAAAACTTCCCTATGCATACCAAAGATGAAAGAAAAACAAGGGCTGTGGATTTGTAGATAGAAGCTTCGGTCACCTAAGTGACAGGAGATCGTTGTTTTTGTTTTTGGTTTTTTTTTTTTTTTTTAATTTTTTAATCTCAATGATAGGCCACCAGTATCCTAGTTTTCGTCCTGTCACCTCCTAGAAGCTTCAGGAACCCAGTTTTCACTTTTAAGATTTATTGAGCAGTTAATGCCCGTTGGAAACTGGTTTTCAAATGTTAACTAGTCAACAATGCCTGAGGGTTTTCATTGTTGGATCTTTTTATTGCTTTTTATTTTGACATTTTGAAAAGTACCTAAAAGGTATTGAGAGAGGCCACAAAAACCCTATCAAGTAGATGGAGTTCCTTAGGAAAATTTGAAACAAACTCTTCCTTGGAGAGAGGCTTCTTGTACAACTTTAACTAGTGACCATTGATGACTAAATTCATGCGATCAGAATCCACTGTGTGGAGCTTGAAAAACCTATCATCGTAGACCATCTCAATTTCATAGGGCTTGAGCCACTGGGTGTGGAACTTTCCCTTAAAATACTAAAAATGGGATGCATACAAGAGTTCCCAATCACCTAGTTGAAATGCTAGAGAGCACGCTAGTTCTGGATGATCTCTACATGGAAGAGCGTTCGATGGAAAAGTTCATCTAATGAGTGGAGTTGTGAAATTCATTCTTTCTGTGCATCAGACAAGTTCATACCCAGATGGAGTGCGGTATGAAGAGTTTTTACCTCAATTCGATAGGGAGAACAACCATCTTATCATAGACAAGCTCGTAAGGGGTCAAACCAGTGGTGGCTTTCCATGTAGTACGGTAGGCCCACATGGCTTTAAGAATTCACGCAACCCAATACTTCTTGTGGAGAGCAACTGTCTTGGTAAGGATGTTCTCGAGTTCTCGGTTGGTGACTTTGACTTGGCCATTAGCCTATGGATGGTAAGGTGAATACTTGTGATGCTAAATCTCATATTCATGAACCAAAGCAGAAATGAGGTCAGATGTGAACTGTGGACCCTGATCTGTAACTATCTCACGTGGAACACCAAGTCGGGTAAAAATATCAGAATAGAGGAATGCAACTATGTTGGTGTCCCTGGCATGCTTTAAAGCAAAAAATTCAACCCATTTTGTTACATAATCTATACACACAAGGATATATTCCTTGTTCTGAGACGGTGGGTTGACATGTCCAACAAAATCAAGGCCCCATTTTTCAAAAGGCTCAAAGGACAACTGAGGATGTAGAGGCATTTCATTTGAGTGCATGGGGTGACCCATACGCTAAAATTTTTCATAGTGTTGAACATAGCATTTACAATCTTTGTGGAGTGTGGGCTAATAGTTGCTTGTAGTTAAGATCTTCTGAGCAGTCCTTTGAGCGAAAAAATATCCTCCATAGGGTTTTGTATGGCATGCGTGAAGAATTTTGAAGACATTATCCTCAGGCACACATCGACGCATGATATTATCAAGGCCACGATGGAAGAGAAATCAATTGATCCACATGTAATCACTGCTAAGTCCGACCAACTTTCGACGTTCCCTCAGAGAGAAATGAGGTGGGAACTTGCAAGTGACCAAGTAGTTTTCCATGTCAGCGTACCAAAAACTCTTTGTTGATATGGCAAAAAGATGTTCATTTGGAAAGGCATCATCAAATGGAATTGGTTCATCATCTCTCTGTTGTAACCTAGAAAACAAATCTGCAACCACATTCTCACAACCAATCTTATCAAGTATAGTGATGTCAAATTCTTGAAGCAATAGTAACCATCTAATAACTCCACTGGTTACAACAGGTTTATTCATTAGAAATCAAATTGAAAAATGATTAGTATGAACAAACACTTTATATACGGTAATATAATGACAGAAATTATTAATTGCATAAACAACAACTAAGAACTCCTTTTCAATTGACGTATAATTTACCTCAACCCTTGTGAAATTCTTGCTGATGTAGTAAATGGAGTAGAATATATTATCTTCCTTCAATTCAAGGATGACCCCCATGGAATAATATGAGGAATTAGTGTGGATATGAAAAGGTAGTTCCCAGTTCATACCTCTAAGTACTGGTGTGGTGACAAGCTTGTTCTTGATGGTTTCAAAAGCTTCTTGACATTCTGGTGTCTAGGAGAAAATGACATCTTTGGCTAGCAAAGCAAACAATGGGGAGGAAATTTTACTAAAATTTTGGATAAACCTCCTATAGTACCCTACATGGCCTAGAAAACTATGCACATCCTTTTGACTAGTGGGTACAGGAAAGTCTTGAATAATTTGTATCTTTTTGGGATCGGTTTGAATACCCTTAGCAGATATAATGACCAAGTACTATCCCTTCTGTCATAAGCATATGGAATTTTTCATGACTCAATGATAAATTAGTTTCTATACAACGCCTAAGTACCTTTTCTAAATTTGTTTTAGCTTCTTCATAAGTATTACCATGGATGGTAAAATTGTCCATATACACCTCAACACAATCATTTACATCATATGTCGGTATGGTGTTCCCCAATCCATCATTACAGATAATAGTTGTCCCTTCAAAAATTAGGATGTCCATGAATTGTGAGAGAGATTCCACATCCAACATCATTTCACCAATCCATACTACCTCCATGGAAATGGTCAAGTTGAGGAATCTAACAAAACTATTCTCAAAATCCTAAAGAAGACTGTCGATGATGCTGGCCATGACTGGCACATCCAACTCAATCCCACATTATGGGCCTATCATACTAGCATTTGCACTCCCACAAAAGCCACTCCATATTCCCTTGTTTTTGGATCTACATCCATTCTTGCCATTGATATCGAGATACCATCTTTGAGAGTATCTATGCAACAATTTATTGATGAGGAAGAATATCGTATATCCCATTTGCATGATCTAGAGTTATTAGATAAGAAGCAAAAAAACACATTGGTCCATTTATAAGCGTATCAGAACTGTCTTCATTGTAGCTACAATAAGAAAACACGAGTTATGAATTTTTACATTGGTGACCTAGTCTTGAAAGAAAATCTAAAGAATCAAATAGAGAGAGAGAAAAACTAGAGAAGTTCGAGCCTAATTGGTTGGGTCCTTACATCATAACAATAGCATATGGATTCAATGTTTATCAACTTTCTACTTTTGAAGGTGAACCATTACAAGAGCCTATCAATAGTATGCACCTTTGTAGGTACTATACTTAGCTTTTAGAGAATCCCATCAAAAGTCAAAAACAAAAAAAAAATCAAAAAAATTGTCACCTTGATGAAAACCTTGCAAACAGGCGTCTTGGTGACACCAAAAAAATTAAAAAAACAAAAATGAAGAAAAGAGAAATAAAATAGTAAAGAGAAATAATCCATTCAATAGTGAAAACCACTTCGGTGGAACTTTGGATAAGTACCATGGTGAAAACTTGGAAAATAGGTGCCATGTGTAGTCAGTCTTTGCTCCATCATCTACTATCATTCTATCTAGTTTTCTCTCTTTCACTCATCCTTCACACATATCATTCATCCATACTAAAGATTAGTCATCCTTCTCATGTCCTAAGAGTAGTTGATATTTAAAGTCTTTCACTTTTTATATCCATCTGGATAACAACCTTTCCCATCTCCTCACACATAATAAGTTGATCCTATACCTGATTGGGGGAAATTCCTAGACTTGGGTTTCATGTGGGATCCTGGACATGGTATCAATATTCAAAAAATTAGAAGCCAAAAAAATAGAAAACATCAAAAGCCAAAAAAATTAGAAAACATCAAAATCCAAAAAATCCAAAAACATCAAAAGCCAAAAAATCAGAAAACATCAAAAGCCAAATAAATAAGAAAACATCAAAATCCAAAAAGATAGAAAACATCAAAATCCAAATTTTTTTAGAAAACATTAAAAGCATAATTTTTTTTTTGGATTTAGTGTCAATCAAAGTAGTCAAACTACATTACCTCTACGACTTCATGTAGGCAAGGCCATCATCAAGGACCCCTCAAGTCTTAGGTTAGTCCTTTAGGTTTTTTCATAACAAGTTGTTAGTCCATTCATATCCATAGGTCATAATAAACTGTCCATGGTCAAAGTCAAGTTGAACTATGTTGTCTCTATGCTTTACATAGGAAAGGCCACCATCGATGAGCGCCTGAGGCATTAGGTCAGTCCCTTAGGTTTTTTGATAACATGGTCTTCACCATTCATTACCTAGGTCTCATAATAAAACTATCTCTTGCTAAGGTTGACATTTTTGGGTAGACACAAACAACAACCAAACAAGAGAACTAAGCTTATCAAAATTGTGAAACAACAACCAAACTGTCCAACAAGCCTTCAACTATCATAGATCAATTATCTAAATAATCAAACAATCAAATAATCAAATAATCAAATGATCGACCAATCTTATACAAGATGTTGCATTGTAAAAACTAGATCCAATCCATCAT
The DNA here is from genome assembly GCA_007258455.2 of Sequoia sempervirens. NCBI lineage: Eukaryota > Viridiplantae > Streptophyta > Pinopsida > Cupressales > Cupressaceae > Sequoia > Sequoia sempervirens. Next base: position 173,688 of record VDFB02129660.1, on the reverse strand, counting down.
TGGTCTTATACAACATGCTTCATTCTTGAAACTGGGATTTGTTGATCAATCTTGTCAAACAATCTTATACAGGTTGTCACACTCCCAAAAGCATCTCAATCCATCACTAGTCTTATACGAGGTGTACCATTCACGAAACTAGACGCTATCACTATCTAAAATATGATCATACAAACACTCATTGGACGATCTAAATGGTTGTTGACTTTGTTGATCCAATTTATTTTATCTTTTATTGATTTATCTTCAGTCATGCTACTATGCCACTCGAGGATGTCCCAAGAAGGATTTAGAGGAGTGATGATGGATCATGACCTATTTTGTCTTTGATTTCTGTTTGTGGTTTGTCTTGGAAATATGATTGGGGCAACTTGGTTCCTTGTATTGTTAGGAAATAATGCATTGAACCCACATTCACAATCCATTTCCTACATAACCCCACGAGAGATAAACATGCATATAAGTAACCATAATGCATAGATAAAATAGACAATCCATAGAATAACACAAAATATACCCTAGGAAAAACCTCAAGAGGGAAAAACCCAACCTCCAAAAGCATCCATGCTCCATCTATTATTCAACAATAAAGCATCAAGCCTCTCAGTGCATCCTCATGTGTCTAAGCATGAATCCACACATCCCATGCCATTCTTCACATATGCACTCCTCAAAAATACTCAATTATGACAACCCACTCACCCAGCCAATCTTAACCACTAAACATGTGCTTGATTTTATAGATTCAAGCTCACACAAATACAACCAAGTGGTAAGATAAAACCATGTACCAAAAAACCATGTGAACACTAAAACACCAATCCCTTATTTAATATTGGTAATAAGTTTTTACTTTATTAAATATTTCTCTAATATTAAATTATTATCACATGTCTTCCACATATTAAATAATAATACATTGTTACAATACAACATAAAGTGGCCCCCAAATAATCACCTAGTGTGATGAACCACACCACCTAAGTGAATCACAACTAAATGATTATTTAATTATAACATTGTAATATATCAAATTAGGCAATGGTTTAGAACACCATATCCCAACATTCTCCCACTTGTTGTATACATTGCATAAGGGATCAATCAATGAAATTCATCATCATAGCCATACATGTAACCACATGAATCTCCAACATGCTCTCATGCTCCATCAAGATACCTACAATAAGAAAAAAGTGACCACCATCTCAAGCAATATCTCCTCCCATCCTTGAACATGCCACCTATGGAAGAAAAGGAACATGTGCCAAGGTGAAGGTGCACCAATCCAAGAACACAAGCATCAAAATCCAAGTGTTAAAAAGGCTCCAAACAAGATGTTGTCAAATGTAAATACCCACATGATTGGAAATAAAATCCACAACACATTCTAATACATCCAATCATCCATACCTCCTAGGTATCAAATACATCAGTAAACTCATGCCAACAACATATGCAACCCATAAATTACAGTCACAAGCTCCATGTATCAAACCTGTCAATGAAGAACATACATATCTAGGAACTCCCACTACATGGGTAATGTCAAAGCATATAAAGTCTACCAATAAACACTATATCAAGGTGTGATAAGTAATCAAAGCATGAAGTACCAAGAACAATAAAAATGATCCACACATGCAACCAAAATAGCTGCATACTCTCTCATAACATGTCACCATCCTCCCAAATCATATGAAGATGAACCTCTAGGAAGGAACCATGAAGAGAGAAAACCTATAAATGATAACATGTCCTTCTACCAACACCTAAAAAATTCTACGTTGTGTCAAGTACAATATCCTAACAACCCCAAATAAGAAGGCTCAACAACACCCAAAACAACATTCAATATCTTAGATCAAACAACATATGAATCAATGTAACACTGCCAACATGGATGCAAGCCTCTCTAATCAAGAAGATCAAACTCAAAATAACCATTCCAAAACCAAGGAAATCATCCCATAAAATCATCTCCTAAACTCCTCATCAATGAATGATAACATAAAATTAAATGCACAAGGAGATAACCATGCCAAATATTTCTCAAATTGAATCCTCTAGAACTAACTCCATAGCTCAAGATCCATATCCATGAAAAAAAATAAAATATAAAATCATGGCAAACAATCCTCAAATGAGTCTCCAAAATAAATCACCATGACTCTACTTATTCTCATGAGAAATCAAAGCATGAAACACAAACACATCTAAAGGAAATAATAGGTAAAAACCTCTCAAATGATAAATTTCTGAGTAGACCAAGAGTGGGGAATGAGAATGCTCCTCTAGGATAACCAAGTCATCATGACTCACTCCAAGAAAAATCTCCTCTATCATTCCATCATGAAATCACGTCCATACCTAGGTGAAATATCCTCGGTCTTCTTGTTGAAACCCCCAAAGAATAACCATCTCAAGCAAATGTCTCTAATCACAAGAGAACTCTAACCTCATCTACGTCTCCAAGTATCCATGAGCACCTGCAACCATCAATACATTCCAAACTCCAAATAAAACATAGCACCATTATGAAGCAATCAAGCAAATGATCATGTACTCAATACAAAAGAGAACTACCAAGACTAATGTCAAAGCTCCAGGGTGATCCCACAATAGTGGTTTATAATTTTTGGCCAAACTGGACATTGAATTTTTTTTTTTAACTAAATCTTCACTTTCGGGCACCTATAGCAGCTAAACCATGAGGAATTTGAAGATGATGCAAAATAGAGTTTCATGAAATTTTGTCTATAGATTCTAAATATATTTTTTTCAAAATTTTTGGAATCAAATTGTACTTCTTTTTTCATATCCCTCGAAAACTAGTTTTTTTTAGAAAACAACATTTTAAAAAAGTGACACTCACCATATAACGTATAACTTTTTTTCCATGAAGGATAAAATTCTAATTCTTTCAATTTAGATTTGAAACTCTAATATCTAGTGCTTCCACTTGGTTAGATAGTTTTTTATTGAATATTTTCCCTTTAATCAAGTTTCGAATTCAAACCAATTATAATTCAGAAATAGCGTGACCGTATAATGTGTAACTTTTTTTGTATGTATCGAAATTATTATTATTTTTCTTTGTTGGATCAAGGAATTCAATATTTGGTGCACTAATATTTTTGTTTTTGTTTTTAATAATCTGCTATTTTTCCATACGTGCAGAACATAGAGCTTGATTTCCGGTGAAAAACCTACATTCACGAGAAAATAAAATAAAATATAATAATCAAATTAAATTTGTTTAAAATTATACTTTTTGGGAAGCTTATAATAAGGACTACATACTTGCAAAAAATAAATTTTAAATGAATTCATTTGATCCCCCAAAAGGTAAATCAAAAGTGGTTTTTTATTAGCATTTTGATAGGTGTAAAGGAGACTTTGTTATAGGTATGGTTTAAAACTAGCGGGGTTCTATCCAAGGGGGTTTGATTTAAGGTAGTTTGATAAAACCCTCTTCAATTGGAATCCTTTAAATGGAACTTTTCAAGGCTTAAATCATTATATTTCCTAAAAATATGTGATTTTAGCAAAAATCAGTTCCTCCCAGAAATTGTAAACCACTATTGTGGCAGCACCCTCCAACCACAAAATTAGGAACCTATCATGACATCATAATCTAACCATTTCCTCCTAGGATATCACATGCACCAATGTATAAATCTTGGTCTCAAGAGAACACATATCATGCCAAACTCTAAGCTATCATTAAGGGTAAACCATGGCATAATATCAAACACACTCTAAACCAAGAAAACTTATCTCCAATCACATGAAGATAAAAATCACCAATGATGCATCCACACCACTGCCAACAACTCCCACTGAACCATGATACCGAGCTACACATGGTATCATGACTACCATTTCCTCCACAAAGTTCATCCAAGTCTACACACAACTAAAATTTTAGTAACATCAAGTGAAACCAATATCTCCAAACCAAGAAGATACATACAATTGCCATCAAATCATCACAAGCCAATCCAACACTGCCAAGTCATTGTTATCAAAATTTCCCACTGAAAGGGTATAACCAATGAATGTACCAAGATGTCATGACATCATGATCAAACCACATGCTACAAGTCCCATGACCCAACTAATTAGGTGATCTAACCATCCATCCTCTCATCCCAAAGCAACATACCAATGCACAAATGAACACAGACAAGGCTAGGTAATAAAATGTGCAAGAAAAATGAATCAAACCTGGTGGATATAAATAGTACACATTTGAGTCATCCCACTACAAATTAATAGGTGATCAATCCATACAACTACATAAATCATAGATCCAACCACTAAAACATGAAAACTCATCATCACATTAGTAACCTGCAAATTGAAATATCAAATAAGATAATCTTGTATACATCAAGACTCAAACACCAAATAAACCATAAATCTAATTTTCAAACCATGTTCACAAATGAGTAACCATAGTCAAGGAATCAAATAAGCATCGAGGAGATAAGAAAAACCCCCTAATCATCAACCATAACACCACCAAACAACCACATACATGATCATGTCATGCCAATGCATAAATGTACTTGGATACCCATGACACCATAACCATAGCCAACACTATACCTGCACTCAACTATCACCCATACGAGACTCCAAGTCTCCACTCATGTCAACCTATGTCGTCAAAATTGAAGACAACCTGTGTACTTGTCACTATCAAAGTCCAACTCTAAAAAAATACTTGTAAACCTATACCAGGAAACGCCAAACTGATAATCATCTATACCATCATAAATATCATATCAAAACATGTACTCCATCAAGGTTTCACCTTTTGACTCATTTGGATGCTCATACAATCACACCTCGAATCTCAGGCACATATAAGTGATAAAAAAATTACCATATATTCTCTACACTACAAAATGATAAAAAAATTAAACCATTGTGTAGTATAAATCACATGCTCTCCAACACCTATTCAAAATAAAAAATCTGATTTTGTATGCAAAAGTTATGACCAAAACCATGAAATGGAGAATATCTTGCTTTTGGGATAAAAACAGACTCCTTCGGAAAAAGTTATGCAAGTTTGAAAAAATGTCCAATTTGGCTATATATGGACTTGCTGGTGGTGCCCAGGATGAGCCACCAATGGCTGACCAATGGCACCCTAGTGGCGCGCTGGTAGAGTGGAGGCGATGGAACTAAATGTATTTAAAAATGTTTAAATTTCCACCTTATAACAAATTCATCAACGAATTTTTGTTTTGATTTAAATTTATTTAAATTTCATTTGAAAAACTTTGGGCAGTTTAGAGCCGTTGGTCAACTAGGTTCTAGCCACGACCTCGGTGTTGAAAGTCAATGGTACTACAGATAGTATTGCCAACTAGCAGTATGACTGCCGATCAACAGTATGCCTGCTGATCAACATCACATCTGTCGATCGATAGTACTTTTGTCAATTGACAGACTGGGCAGGGTACGGGGTCCGTGAACCCCGACCCCCTCACATACTTTTTACTTTTTATTTTTTAATTTTATTTTTTAAATTTCAGTATAAACCCTTTAATAAATATTTTTTCATCAAAAAATTATTTAGAGGGTTTAAAATATTTAAAAGCCCAATTTTAATTTTATTTTAAAATATTTCTATAGATTGGCAAAATTGGAGGCTGTACAAGCATATGGCTAATTTTTTTTTTCAACTTCTCCAAAACATGTCAAATTTTATGTCATTTGTTATGTATTGGGCCTCCTAGATCCAATGGTGAGGTCCGTTTTGTCTCAAGTGGTCATCCATGAAATTTCCCGTACAAAACCCTCATATGAAAACTCAAATTAAGAAACCCTCTTTGACCCGAATTTTGAAAGATTCAGATCTACAATAAACCCAAGAAATCATGACAACTCAAAAGCCCAAATCTACAAACAAAAACCTGCAACATGTGTTCCATATCTTTTAATGCCTCAAACCTTTCATGAATAGCCATGGCTTCAACTTTGCAAAAAATTATCAAACTAGTGTTATAACAAAAAATCATCAACCATGAAAGCTCTGATACCACTTGTTAAGAAATAATGCATTCAACCCAAATTATTAACCCATTTCCTACATAATCTCATGAGAGATAAATATACATATGTAAGTAACCATAATGCATAGATCAAATAGACAAGCCACACAATAACACAATATATATACTTTGGGAAAACCCTCAAGAGGGAAAAACCCAGCCTCCAAAAGAATCCATACTCCATTTATTATTCAAAAATAAAGCAATACAAGAGTTACAATGAATACCTTTGAAGTATCAAGCCTCTCAATGCATCCTCATGTGTCCAAGCATGAATCCACACATACCATGCCATGCTTCACATATGCACTCCTTAGAAAGACTCAATAATGACATCCCCCTCACCCAACCAACCTTAACCACTAAACATGTGCTTTATTTTATAGATTCAATCTCACACAAATACAACCAAGTGGTAAGATAAAACCATGTGCCACAAAACCATGTGAACACTAAACCACTAATTCCTTATTTAATATTAGGTACTAAGTTTTCACTTTATTAAATATTTCCCCAATATTAAATTATTATCACATGTCTCCCACACATTAAATGATAATACAATGTTATAATACAACATAAAGTTCCCCCCAACTAATTACCTAGTGTGATTAACCACACCACCTAGGTGCATCACAAATAAATAATTATTTAATTATAACATTATAATATATCAAATTATGCAATGGTGTACAACACCATATCCCAATAGTATTTGTCTAAAATTTTCCATTTGGAATAATCACATCTTATGCATGCTAAAGCTCAAATAAAATGATTTCTTGTATTAGGATTGGTGTGCCTTGTGGCTATTTCCTCACATGTTTTGACAAGGCTCTGTGGTTCTTAGTCTGCATCACAGTTGGCATTCCTTGTCTTTCGTGTGTTTGTTCTTGCAAGGGATAACATTTCACACCTTGGTCTATGTCATATCTTGGTGTTTGTCATCCATTTCCATAATAAGTTCTATGATGATAAGTATGTAATCAAATAAGAGCTTGAATATTTATTAGCAAGATCTCAAGATAACAAGTCCCAATTCATCTGTGTTAGTCTTCCATTCCATTTTTCACTTGACCCCTTATTTTCATGCTAACATTCAATTCGTCCATCCCCACAGTCATCTCGATGGCATACTATAACACACAAAAATAATTGTATTAGTAGTACCATATTGCATCCACAATCACATTAGGACATCATAAATATCATTATCATATGCATGTTAATTCATCCATATTGCATCAAAAAATATAAAAAATATCCATAGCATTGCATCATATAGAACCATCATCTATATAAGCATCACATAAGAAACATGCCATAAGCATATAGGTATCTGTCTATACATTACAACATACATAAGCATAGTGGATAATCATGTGCATCCATTCACATATCACAAAAATGTATATAGTGGGTGTCCAACTTGGGGTACAAGTGCGTGCACTTAGGATGGTCTTAGGCTGAACCAAGGACCATTCCAACAATAGTTGGGGATTTCTTCTACACATTTCCAAAGGTAAATATTAAAGCTTAATAAGTTGTTTGAGCAATAAATTATTTTAAATCTTTGATTTTATTGAATTAATAATTTATTTACGACATGATTGAATGTATTTGAGTGAAATTTTTGTTCAATTTATTATTATGCATTTAATTTCAAAGCCTTTACTTGAGCTTTAAATATTATATTAAAATTTGTGCATAAAGGTTTTGGAATTAATTTGTGGAAACAATTTAAATCAATGTTGCATTTTAAATTTGGAAATTAGTTTCGTTTCATTTAGTATTAGAGCCTTTTATCATTGCTCCACATTTATTTGCACATTAGAAAATAAAATGAATTCCTTGCTGCACATTTATTTGCACATTAGAAAATAAAATAAATTATTTGCACATTAGAAAATAAAATAAATTCCTCATTGCATTAGAAAATAAAATAATTTTTGTTTGCACATTAGAAAATTAAAAAAAATAAAAATTATTTCTGCACATTTATTTGCACATTAGAAAATAAACTATAAGAAAAAATAAACTTAAATTAAAAAAAATAATAATTCATTTCTACACATTTATTTGAGCATTTATTTTTACAGTTAATTGCATTTCACATTTGTAAATAAATCGTAAGAAAAAATAAAATAAAATAAAATAAAATCTTTTATCTTAATTTCATTTCAATTATATTCCTGTATCAATTGAAAATTTGAATTGGTGAAATAAAAAGAGAGATTAAATTGCAAGTACATTTAATGATTTATTAATTAGAATTATTTTCAGAATAGATTTACCTTTAATTTACCTTTTACTATTAAATATTGCTAGTGATATTGGAAAGATATGTTGCAAAATCAAAACATAAGATAAAGATTTCACATGACATTTTATTAGTTTCACACTTGAAACATAATCAAGGTGAAAATATTTAATTTGTGGATGCATGAAGATTGGACTTTGATTTAACTATAAAATCTGAAATTAAAACATTGATCACACATCCTCAAAATATATTTTGGCATTAGTTCTATAGCCCTTCTCAAAATTGTAGCTGCATAAGGCAATATTATATTAAATTTAGCCTTCTAATTTTTTCCACATTTTGGGACTTTAGTTTCACCCTTTTATTTATTGAGTTTTCTTTTGCAAGTTTAAGATTAGCAGTAAGAGACAAATTTTAGAACAATCAAATACTGATTTAATTCCTTTACATAAATAGATTGACCTACCACAATGACATTCGAAAGCAACCAAAAAGCTTATGAGAATTTGGAGAAAACCAACCAAGCATTAATGCAGGAAGTTGCCACATTAGCTGCCCAAGTACAACAACTTAGGAAAGAAGCACTAGAACAAAGGAGACCCAACAATGTAGAACAATCATAAAGCAAGAAGGGTTCAAAGACAAGTGGGAAAAAGAGCAAAAGTAAATCAAAAAATTCTAAGAAACGACCAATATCATCAGAGGAAGACTCAACTTCTAGTGATAGCACTTCTCACACTTCTGAATTTGAATCCGTTGAAGATAATAATAGTAAACAAACACAAAAAGAATTAGACAAGTTTGCTCGAAATATTAAATTACCAGAGTATAGTGGCAATACTGGCATTGGAGAGGAAGCGAAACAATGGCTAACCAACTTAGAAAGATACTTTTAATTACAAGGCACTAGTAGTTATAGTAAGACCCAGATTGCCACATATCAACTAAAAAATAGTGCCTTGAATTTGTGGCAAGATATTATTCGATCTCAAAAACTAAACGCCAACAAAGTAAAATGGTCACAATTCAAACAATTGTTTTCACAAAAATACCTTTCTAATTTTTTCATACAAGAAAAGAGAACTGAATTCTTTGAATTAAAAAAAAGAGGCCAATCAATAAATGAATACAAACAAGATTTTGAAAGGCTTAATATATTTGTACCATTTATTGAAGGACATGATCGAGTGGTTCGATTCATAAATGGTTTAAGACATGCATACCAAGCTAATGTGTGGTGTGGTAAACCCACCTTAGTAGATGAAGCAACCCAAATTTAAAAAAAAATTGAAACACTTGATGAAATTTCAAGGCAAGCCAGGGAAAAACATAAAAAAGAGCACAATGAATTTGGTCAAAAGAAAGCCCATTGTCGATTCACCAAGATGGTTAGACCCAACCGAAATGAACCAAAACCTCCTGAAATACAATGTTGGACTTGTGGTGAGAACCTTTACCAACGTTGTTGCCCTTGCAGACAAGAAGACTATAAACCCAAAAACAAGGGCACAACTACCACTACTCCACAACCCAACATGCAGATTTATGCAACAATTGATGTAGGTATGGTGCATTGCCAACCCTCCTTGATTTAAATAAAAGGATTCATACATGGTCATCCTATTATTTTTCTTGTTGATTTTGGTAGTAGTCATAATTTTATTTCTCCTAAAGTTGTCTCTAAACTAAAAATTGCATCTAAGTTAATTGAGCCCTTAGCTGTAGAAATGGCAGATGGTAGAATAGTAAAACAAACTAGTACACTTATTAAAAACTTAGAATTTGAGCTAGATAAATTTGTAACATGTGATCATTTTCATGTATTGAATCTTGGTTTAAATATGATGCTATTCTAGGTATGAGTTGGTTGGAAAGAAATAATGTCCTCCTTGGTTGTGAAAACAAACAAGTCATCATAAAATCTAACATGGGGACATGTCGAATTTTATAGGGGGAGAAAAGACCTCTTCACATTAAAACCATTTCAACCATGCAAATCAAGCGTAGTGCTAGGAAAAATTGTAAGATATTTTGTGCTATGCTTTTTCAAACAGGTAAGAAATTCAAGTTAGACATCAATATTAAACCTGTAGTGCAAGAATTCAAAGATTTTTTTATTGAAGATTTAGATAGTCTACCCCAAAAAATATTTGTAGAAAATGCAATTGATTTAGTTCTCGGAGCAGAACTAGTCTCTAGAGCTCCCTATCGTCAATCTATCCTTGAATTAACAGAGCTAAAAATTCAGTTGACACAATTACTTAAGGAAAAATAAGACCAAGTGTCTCTCCTTGGGGTACACTAGTATTATTCGTCAAAAAGAAGGATGGCACCATGAGGTTATGCATAGATTATCGACAACTTAATAAATTAACCATAAAAAATAAGTATTCCTTACCTCAAATTGATGATCTCCTAGATCAATTACATGGTGCTAAATGTTTTTCCAAAATTGATTTACGATCAGGATACCATCAAATTCATATTAAAGAATCTGACATTTCCAAAACTGCCTTTCGAATGCGATATGGTCATTATGAATTTGTAGTTATGCCTTTTGGTTTAACTAACACACCTACAAATTTAATGACCTTAATGCACAATATCTTTCACCCTTTTTTGTATGTGTTTGTAATCATTTTCCTAGGTGATATCTTAATATACTCAAAAAATGAAAAAGAACATGAAGAACATCGTAGAATGGTACTAGAAACCTTGTGAAAGAATAAGTTATATGCCAAACTTAGCAAGTGTGAATTCTTCAAATTAGAAGTATCTTACCTAGGACATGTTTTTTTCTTCTGAAAAAGGTATTTCACCCAACCCTACTAAAATTAAGGCAATTCAAGATTGGCCTATCCCAAAGGATGCACATGAAGTTAAAAGTTTCCTAGGATTGTCTGGGTTTTACCATCATTTTGTTAAGAATTATTCCAAGATAGCTTCACCTTTAACCGATCTAACTAAGAAAGAACAAAGCTATAATTGGACCCTAGAATGTGATAAAGCTTTCCACACACTAAAGACTTTATTAACATCTGCACCTATCCTTTGTATTCCTAATTTTAGTAAGCCTTTTGTTGTGATCACCGATGCATGCAGTACAGGTATCAGTGGTGTTCTAATGCAAGATAACCGAGTGGTGTGTTATGAATCTAGAAAGCTATTACCTACTGAAAGAAATTATCCAATCCATGATCTTGAATTACTAGGCATTATCCATGCTTTAAAGGTTTGGCGCCATTATTTATTAGGGAATAATTTTATATTAAAAACCAACCATCGTAGTCTCCAACACATATTTACTCAACCTCACCTTAATATGAGACAAAGAAGATGGATGGAACTCTTAACTGAATATGATTTCACCATCCAATATGTTCCTGGAAAACAAAATGTAGTGGAAAATGCCTTAAGTTGAAAATGATTATGTGTTAATGCCTTGACTCTTGAGAGAAGCCAATTTGAACAAGATATAAAATCCAAGTTACCTATTGATGACTATTTTCAATCTATTTATGAAGGTCTCCAAAACCCTTCCTCTAATGTCCATTTCAAAGATCGATTAGAATCTTATTTGTTGAGTAGAAATGGTCTCCTTTATTACAAAGGAAGGTTGTGCATTCCCAATATACCTAACCTTAAATCTCAAATGCTGAAAGACTATCATGATATCCCAATAGCTGGACACCATGGATTCTAGAAGACCTATCTCTCAATCAAAAGAAACTACTTTTGGCCTCAAATGAAGACTGAAATTTGTACTTATGTTCAACAATGTTTAACTTGTCAAAAGGTAAAAGCAGAACAATGTAAACCTCCAGGCCTCTTGTAACCCTTGTCTATTCCGACTTGGAAATGGGAGTCAATTAGTATGGAATTCTTACAAGATTGCCTCGAACATGAAAAGGGAATGACTCTATTTTTGTAGTAGTGGATAGATTAACCAAGATGACAAATTTCTTGCCTATCAAAATAAAATCCTCTGCTTCTGATATTGCCCACATTTTTGTCAAAGAAATTGTTAGGCTACATGGTATTCCAATGAATATTATTTCAGATCGAGATCCTAGGTTTACCTCCTCCTTTTGGAAATCTCTATTAGCAAAACTTGGTACTCATTTAAATTTTAGTATTGCCTATCATCTAGAGTCTAATGGCCAAACAAAAAGGGTTAATAGAATATTAGAAGACATGTTGCGAATGTATACCATGGATAAACCTGGGTCATGGGAAGACTATTTACACTTGGTAGAGTTTGCATACAATCAAGGATATCATTCCACCATTAAGATGTCACCTTTTGAACATGTCTATGGCCGAAATTGTAGTACACCCATTTCATGGTCTGATCCTATCCATAAAGTTTGGTATGAGAATGAAAACTTGTTAGAGATGGAAGCCATTATTAATAAAGCCAAACAAAATATGAAGGCTGCCCAAGATAGGTATAAAAGTTGGACAGATTCTAAGAGGTCTACTCAAGATTTTGAGGTTGGTGAACATATTTTTCTTAGAGTCAAACCAAAAAGGATTTCATTAAAATTGGGTAAATATTCTAAGATAGCTCCTCATTTTTGTGGACCTTTTGAAATATTAGAAAGATTAGGGGATGTTGCTTATAAATTTTCTTTACCCCCTCAATTACAAATCTATAATGTATTTCATGTAATTTTACTTAAGAAATACATATACAATGCAAATCATGTTATTGATTGGAAAACTATTTCTATTGAACCTTCTTGTGAATTTAAGGTTGAACCAGAACAAATAATTGATAAAAGATCTAGAATATTGAGAAATAAGGTTATAAATGAAGTAAAAATTCAATGGAGTCATTGTGATAATGATAGTGCTACTTGATAAAATGTTGATTTTATTAAAGACCAATATCCTCATTTGTTTAACTAAAGGTTGTTTTATTTATATGTATGTGTGATGCATAAAATCATCAAGCTACTGAGGGAAGCAACTAAACAACAGGGTGAGAATTGTTATGAGACTTTTTCCCCGTGGAAGAAAAAGAAAAAGAAAAGAGAATTAAAGTAAAAAAAATAAAAAATAAATATTAGAACTAATGTAATAGTTCAAGAAAAAAAATGTAATAAAATAATAATTAGAGTTTTCACGGGATGTTTTAATTATTTGTACAAGTGTGTGTCGGTTGGAACTACCCTTTGTGTTGTATAAAACCCGTGAAAGCTAAATTATTGAGACAAAAACGAAGAAAAAGAAAAAAGAAAAAAGAATCAAGTAGAGCACATTGCGGGAATAGGGTTCTAGGTTAGCAGGCTGTGAGTAGGATAGAGAAGGGGCACTGCTATAGTGGGTGTCCAACCTAGGGTATAAGTGCATGCACATAGGATGGTTTTGGCCAGGGCATGGTTTTGTGGCATGAGTGTTGCGCATTGTTCTGGTGGAATCAACACTCGTGTAGAGCGGAAAAGTTCACTTTCCTCCCAGACTACTCACAGACGGAAGAGGCTGAACCAAGGACCATTCCAGCAATAGTTGGGGATTTCTTCTGCAAATTTCCAAAGATAAGTGTTAAAGCTTAATAAATTGTCTGAACAATAAAGTATTTTAAATCTTTGAGTTTATTGAATTAATAATTTATTTACGACATGATTGAATGTATTTGAGTGAAATTGTTGTTCAATTTATTATTATGCATTTAATTTCAAAGCCTTTACTTGAGATTTAAACATTATATTAAAATTTGTGCATAAAGGTTTTGGAATTAATCTGTGGAAACAATTTAAATCATTGCATTTTAAATTTGGGAATTAGTTTCATTTCAGAATACATATGAAAATAAAATAGGCCTAGCCTGTGCTACCCTCCTCTCCTAACCCCATATGGGGCATGCTATAGGGTCCCAATCTTTGTCGCTATGATACCCCGACACTGCTCTGAGTCCTCTACGAATGCATCCTGTTCCTGCTCTAACTTTGGAAACTCAACTCTCTAGTAGTCTATGGCACAACTCGCCCATATAGATCTCTATAATATTGAGCCTCCCCACTCGTTTGGTACATTGTCTCTAAAAATGCTACAGTTGGTCCACTGGTAGTAGAAATGAAGTCTATACATCTTTGGTCTATCCTTTGTGCCCGTATCATTGTCTGATCTCTCTTAGCTATCAAAGCATGTACCTGACCCTACAAGACTGAGATCTGCACTACTTGTGTCTATAGATCTTGCACCTGAGCCTGTAATGCCTATATCTATGCCTGAGGACCTTGCCCTACATCCTCCACCACCTCCTCCATGAAATCCATAATGACCTCCCAATAAGGACATCTTGCATACCCTCCTCCATGATCACTGCATCCCTGGTTGCCTCCTTTGTGACATCCTCCTCCTCGGACTCTTTGACTATAAACTCGCCAACCACATCTCCCAACACCTCCTCTACTCTCACCTCCTCCATCTCCACCTCCATTATCTCCCCCTCATCACGAATGGGTGGAATCCACTGGGGCACCCTCTGGGTTGCTCACAGAGGTAATCCTACTCTCCCCTATTGACCTTGGCCTCTCCCATCTCTACCTTGGCCTCTATCCCCTCTGCCTCTGTCCCCTCAATCGTCCCTATATCCACCATCACCATCATCTCCATCCCCATCTCCATCTCCATAACCTTTGCCTCAACCTTTTCCTCGTAGTCTGCCTCATTATTTCCTACCCATCCTCTTTATAGGCATGAGACGGTCAGGATCTACAAATGGTGTGGGTCTATGTGCCACCCACCATGCATCGTACTCAACTGTAGTGCCTACATCAACCACATTGGTCGCTTCTCCCCACTACATGGACTGTAATCCTAAAATATCTTGTAGAGATACCTATACATTGATCATCGACCCCCAATAGGAGACCTCTTTAGCTGACCTAGCAAACTCTACTACTCCTACTAGCACTCCCTGTCATTCACTAAATTGTCGTAATACCCTCTTCGTCAGGTGCCTCTCTATGATGTGTTGCATCATCACTGTTCATCTAATAAGATAACATGTATGTCTGCAATAAGGTAAGTGCTTTGCATCCTCATCCCACCTTGGGAAATCTCTATAAGGTCTCCAAGTGAATCCATAGTCAAACTCCATAAAACATTAAAAAAATGTTCAAAAAAACACTTATTGGATGCCTAGGCATGCGGGTTTTGTCTTGGTTCACCTGGGTTCTATCTTGGTTCTGCTCAGGTTCTCTTGGGTTATTCCTAGGCAAACCAGACCCAAAAATGAAGGACCTTGGTCGAAACCACAGGTGAACTGAACTAGGACCAAAACCAGGGCTAAAATAGAAGAACCTGGTAACATAGATAATGTGTCAAGAAGTTGACTACTTCATCTACTCTGAATATTACATTTTTCAAGTGTTGTGAAGATTATGTATCCTTTGCTTAATTGAGTTGTTCCAATCAAAGGATTAAATATATTAGAATCTTTTTATGAATCATTTCATGGAATACCAATGGAAAATGTGTTTTTTTCTTTTAGATAAAGTTGTTTAGCATCAATCAATTAATTTATTCAAGACAAACCATGAAGGACAACAATGATCAATGCTAGGGCTAACCAATTAATAAGTATACACATGAATAAGTCAACATGTACATGTGAATAAGGGAAGCACAAGTAGTCACAAACACGTAAGCCTTGAAGTATACACATGAATACATAGTATACACAAATTAATACAAAGTATATGCACGAATACAAGGTATATGCATGAAAACACCTAAGTCGCAAAAAATACATTGGAACACACGTAAGTCACAAAGTATACACGTAAGTTGTAAAGTATACACTTGAATACACGTAACTCATATCTATTGAACCATGAATTTATAATGCAAATATGGACACCATCGATAAAAAAAAATTGTATTAAACAAATATCCATGTACGCATACATCAATATATGTTGATATAAGTATAAAATATAGGTACAAAATAGCCATATAGGCTTATGAGAATGTCATATAGGCATACAATGTCAAATATATCCAATACAAAATATGTACAAAACTGCCATGTAGGCATACAACAAATGGCTCTAGAATCAAAAGTCATTTCTCTCCATGCTCTGGAAATAAATTATTTCCCTTTGCTTGTCGATCTGATGGCGATAAGTCTATCACTTGTTTGTGTTGTGCTCAAGGAGTGCTCCTGCTGCTCCTCCTAGTGTTTAGTTCTTGGTGAAGTTTTAACTGTTACAATAAGAAGTAAAGACATTAATATATAGAAATTACATTATAAAAAATGATATATTTAACAAAATAATCACTTACCACCATCTCACGATCACTCTCCACGAGGGAAATATTTGCATGCCCATGCTGAGGTGTGCTCAAGCACTATACAAACCATCCAAATAGAAATTAAACTAAGAATCAATAATGGTTTGATTTTTCACTAGAACTAACATCTATAACAACAAATGTAAATTGAAATTTAGCAATTTGCATCATACCTCCCCTGTCAGAGCCATCGAGGATTGTATAGCGGATGAAACACCAATCTCCATTTCCCTCATAACATTTGGAGGTGTTTCTGCCTCCAACATCTGAAAATAAAACAACAAATTATTCAATCACAAAAACTACAATAGCGATCCACGTCATGACTTATAATGTATGAGATAATGAATAAAATTTTGAGTACTTATTAAACTATATATTTCTAACTATCATGCTTACTATTTTCCTATCCATATCTTGTTCGAAAGCACGTGTTTTTAGGCTTTTACCCATAGGAGCAAGCCGCTAAACCGTTTGATAAAATGCTTTCATAGACATGTACGATAAGTGTGGTGGCATAGAGAAGGCAGTGAATTGTTTGAACAAATGCCTCAAAGAAATGGGGTCTCATGGTGATGGAATGCCATTACAAACAAATGCACATCATGACATTCCATCACCATAAGACCACATTTCTTTCGGGCATTTTTTTTAGACCTGGTTCATTTCCTTCTCTATGGTATTATTGCTTACGATTATGCTTTGATAGAAAGTTTTTCAAGCATCCATACTTTGTTGGAAAGCACCTATTTTAGGATTTTAGCCATAGTAGCAAAGAAGTGAGTAGTTTGATAAAATGCTTTGGTACACATGTATGGAAAATGTGGTATCATAGAAAATGTGGCGAGTTGTTCAAAGAAATGTGGTCTCATGGTGATGGAATGGCATTCCATCACCATGAGACCGCATTTCTTCGAGGCAATTTTTCAAACTACTAACTGCCTTGTCTATGTTATTGCTTACTATTATGCCTTGATAGATTTTTTCCAAGCATCCATAGTTTTTTGGAAAGAACCTTTTTTAAGCTTTTAGCCATAGTAGTGAGGCAATGAACTATTTGATAAAATTCTTTGGTAGACATGTATGGAAAATGTGGTAGCATAGAAAAGGCGGTGAATTGTTTGAAAAAGTAGTGTAGGTGCACCTTTACAAGAGCATGCCTCCATGAGGTAAATTTAGGATTTTTAGGTTGTATAGGTATTTTCATGATGTAGGGTGATCCCACAATACTAGTTTACAATTTTTGGCCAAACTGGACACTGAACTGATTTCTTTTAACTAAATCTTCACTTTCGGGCACCTATAGCGGCTAAATCATGAGGAATTTGAAGATGACGCAAACTAGTGATTTGTGACATTTTTTCTATAGATTCTAAATATATATTTTTCAAAATTTTTGGAATCAGATTACACTTCCATCTCATTTGAAAACCATTTTTTTAGTAAAAACCATTTTTAAGGAGTGACACTCACTGTATAACACATAACTTTTTTTCCATGAATGATAAAATTCTATTTTTTTAAAATTTAGATTTGTAACTATGATATCTAGTGCTTCCAATTGTTTTCATAGTGTTTTATTGAGTATTTTTCCTTAATTAAGTTTCAAAGTCAAACTAATTACAATTCGGTGAAAGGCGGTGATAACACAACTTTTTTGTATGTATCAAAATTCTTTTTGTTGTTGTTGTTGGATCAAGGACTTCAATATCTGTGCACTCATATTTTTTAATTTTTTTTGATAATCTTCTATTTTTCTACATGTGGAACATAGAGCTTGATTTTCATGAAAAACCTACATTCACAAAATAAAAATAAATATAATAATAAAATTAAATTTATTTAAAATTATACTTTTGGGAAGCTTATAATAAGGACTACATACTTACAATTTTTTTTTTTAAATGAATTCATTTGATCCCCCAAAAGGTAAATCAAAAGTGGTTTTTTATCAGCATTTAGATAGGTGTAAAGGAGACTCCGTTATAGGTATGATTTAAAACTAGCAGGGTTCTATCCAAGGGGGTTTGATCTAAGGTAGTTTGATCAAACCCTCTTCAATAGGAATGCTTTAAATAGAAATTTTTAAGGCTTAAATCATTATATTTTCTAAAAATATGTGATTTCAACAAAAATCAGAATCTCCCAGAAATTGTAAACCGGCTTTGTGGGATCACCCTGTAATAAGGCTTAAATAGCCATTTTTGAGTTTGTAATGGTCTTTGGTAGTCATTTTAGGTATAAATTGTAAAGTTGCATAATCTTAACAAATTTTTTCAATCAATGTTGTAAAAATGCAAAAAGGTGACAAGCAAATGCAATTGGAAGCTACTCCTAGAGTTATTACTTATGCTATGTGAAATAATTGCATCACTGCTTGTGTTGAATTTCTACACAACTATATTGTAGTTGAAATTTTTTCATCTATCAACATCTAGTTATTAGTTATGGAATGTGAAGTAATGCTTTGAGTTTGAATGATGTGCAATGCAACATAATCAACGATATGAATATAAACTACACAAATCTATTAAGTACAATTCATTAGTTAAACTCTTTATTCTATTACCTACGTGTAGGTTTGGGTAAATCCATTGGCACTAGGAGGTGTTCCCTCGAAACCTCCAATATTAGCCTATTCAACATACAAAATCACATATTAAAATACCATTAGTAAAACAATGCTATTAACATGTAATAAATTTATAATTGTTTACTAGTTATATACCCCACTGATAGGTGTACTACAAAAATAAGTAGGTGTTGGGCTGGTGTACATCCAGTATCAATAGTGTGACCCTGCAAGTTTATTAAAATCATAAAACTAAATTAGTTAATCTTGCATTTCAAAATAAAAATTTAATAAATTAAATTCAATGAACAGGCTATCTTTTACCTCAGTATCAATGCCATACACATCATGCAAAATGGCAGCTGCCCTCTCCATCTCCATAGATGTAGATAGATCATGCACAATAGCCTCCCGACTGTCGGTGGGGTCATATGAACAAGTTGCCCCACAAGATTGACACACATGGTATTGAAGCCCACCTCTCAAAGACTCCCCTGGATGGATTTGTAGAAGAGGGCTTGCATGCTTGATGACACTCTACGTCAAAGTGCTAATGGTCCGCGGAGTCTCTACGTCAGCACTCTCCTTTGCGATGAAAGGCATGACGATGTGCTTATGAGGTAGCCTAACGAGAGGTTGTCTCGCTTGTTGCGTAGGATCTAGCTGTGCACTGGGTCTATCTTGTGTCTACCCCCCACCTCTCCCCTAGAAGTCCCTCATATCAAAATAATTTGGGATTTTGTTCAAGATGAACTCAGCGTATAGTTTCCTAAGGAAATACCGTGGGACTTCACAATTGTTGCACGGTGGGTAATAAAAAACCAAGTACCACCTATCATAAAAAAGTTCTTAATTTGTTGGTGGTGGCACCAATGAATAGGACACCTCTTCGCATTGAGGTTAAGATTTTGATTTGTGCGTGCGTTAGTGAATAATGAGCACAAATCACCTTTTGTAAATTTGAAATCCTTTACACCTTGATATGATAATTTATCCACATAATATGTCCTAGCCGCCTGCCCCCTATCTTTCCATCTAGTTATTTTTTTACTAATTGAATCTACATTTTTTAACATATCTTTCAATGAAGTTGCCAAGTTCATTATTTCTGTGGTTGAACTGTTTGGATTGCTCAACCTCCTAATTAAATCCTCAATTTGGGTTTTGTTGTTATCAATTTCACTCATTAAATTTTGTGGAGTGCTAGGAGGGTGTTGAGGGATTGGTGGAGAAGGTTGTTGTGGTTGATTTTGTTGTTGAGGATTTTGTTGCTCTATTTGTTGACGATTTTGAGGGTTTGTAGGTTGATTTGCATGTCCTACAAATTCAAAAAAATAAAAAATAAAATACAACCTAAAACTAACAAATTCAAAACAAAAAGCAAACAATCCTTACCTCTCACACTTCTTCGTCGATGTGGTGGCATCCTGGCGATGAAATAGCAACCATTGATGAAGAAATCCATAAATTTTCTCCTCCTAGAATGCGAGTGCGGAATAATGGGGGTTTTAGCTGCGGGCTGCAAACAAAACACAGTGAAAAATTAAAATGAATTCGTTTTACTTTTTTTTGCTTTTATTAGGTCATAACGCGAGCGTGTTATAATGCGCTCACGTTATAGGATTTTGGTGGTCGAACCTTAGGCTCGGCACACCAAGCCATAACACGAGCATGTTATAACGTACTCACATTATAGGCTTGTGGTGGTCGAGCCTCAGGCTCGACACACCAAGCCATAACACGATCGTGTTATGAGTTTTTAATATTTTTTAAAAAAGTGGCCACAAAATTGCTACCCATCTTCATGCACCCGCCCAATAAGGGGCCTAGTATTGTTCTACATGTAGCTAGATATAGAGTTTGGAAAGATCAATTATTCAAGGGATAATATAATATAATCATACCCTAACTATTAGCTAAAGAAAAAATAAATAAAGGTCGAAGAGGGAGAGAGAACAAAAGAGAATAAATGGGGAAAAGAGAAAGAGAAGAGGTCTACAATCTACAAGAATATACATTATTGCATGGGAGTATTACCTACAAACATAACACATATAAATTATGCCATTATTAATTTCAACACAATATATGACATAATATGTGCATGATTGTATAGAAAATGTGTATTTCATTGTCATAATTTCAAACCAACACATTAAAGGAAACTATCACCATATTGCATGAATAGAAAGTAACCAAAATTGCATTCATAAATAATATTCATTAAGCTCAAATTGAGTATGCTTCTAGAAAATACTAGTCTAAACATTATCTTTACATTAAAAATAATAGAAGCTCTAGCTTTGTTTCAATTTCTACCCCACCATACACACATATAGGGGAAGAAATTACCTTTCTTTCCTAACCTTAGTTTTTCTATATCTTCTCCTAAATGAGAGCTTATTTTAATAAATTGCATTAGATTTCCTCAACGGCCACTTCAGTGTGGTCAATGAGGTCCACTCTTACAAACATGACATCCATGATACCAATTTCATTTGGGAACATCGCCTTAACCATCAAAATAAACTATTTTCTTCGAGACCCATATGAAGCAGGTGCAAATCCATTATTCTACACTTGATCCAAATGTATTTGGGAAAATTTATGGAACTTCACTAGTCATATCAATCTCTAAGCTAAGTGAATTAATGGAAAACCTATACTTTATTAGAGGTAGGTACAAAAGCCTATAAAATATCAAAATTTTGAGAATTTTAGTGCTAAAGGGATGTGGCATATATAAGGATTAGGATGTTAAGATACCTAATGCAAAGGAAGACTATGGCTCCCACTAAAATTAGGGAAACAAATATCTCAATATTGAGGGAAAGGGAAAGGAGGTAGAAGAAATCCTAGAACTATTTGAGGAAAATTAAGGATCAAAGAGCATGAATGTGATGGTCAACCTACCAAAATTCCAAGTAGACAAGCATATATAATCTTAGAATCTTGAAGGATAAAAAGGGATGGAAATGTAAAGGCACATGAAGTTGGGCTTCAAGATCCTAAGAAATGGGGAACTGAGGGAGAGTCAAGTTTGGAGGATAAATATTGATAGTGTGAAGTAAAGGCTTGATAATCAATAATACAATATTTATGATGTCACAATGATGAGGGAAAGAAAAAATTTAGAGATCAACATGAGGAAAAGGAAGCAAAAATTTAGGTATCAATTCATATGCATACCTAATACAATAGGTAATTGGGTCTAAGAATACTTGATACCGAAGTAATAAGGGAAGAGAAAACCTAGGAGGCTATCAAGATTAGGTTATGGAGACCATTGGGTATGTGCAGGATCATCATGGAAAAAACAGGCCCTTAAGTGGCAATGAAAATTCAGAAAAATCAGAGTTAGGCAACTTGACGTAAAAATTTGAATAAGTTATCTATATTATTTAAAAAATATGTAACAATAGAATATGTGGAAAATTGAATTTAGTTTCTAAACTACTAGGTTTATTTAAAAAAAAAAAGTCTATTTGGTGAAAATTTGAAATTTCAATGCAATAGTACTTAAATTTCAGGGAAAAAATAAGTAGGTGTATGTCTAACCACCCTAACCACAATAAAATGATAATATATTTTATAATATTTTAGATATAAGTAGAGGACTCATGTTAGGATGTGGCATATATTTTTTTGTAATTTTTTCCAAGTAAATAATTAATTATGAATTTTTTATTACAACTTTTAAAAAATATAAAAACTCATATGTCAGACCACCTTAACTTGGTCAAAACTTCATGAAATTCATTTTTTTTTTAATCCTATAGTATGTGAAGCATAGAATTTGAAACATGTTTTGGATTTAAAAAGTATGATACCATTTGAAAGTTATAGATGTAAAGCATAATTTATATTGGTGGAAAGCTGAGAATCTCATCTACAAACCCTTTTCGTTTCATCAATTTTGGCTAAAAGAAAAGTCGTCAGCCACATGGGTGAAGTCTAGAAAAAAAAAAGGTAAGTTGTTAAACACGTTTTTGTGTTGACTTCTTAGGATTGGCATGTACTAGCCAAATTCCAAAGCAAGCCCGAGGCTAATCCCTAGGCAATAAATTTTGTGTCAGAAATATCGGATATCTGATTTGAATCGGATATCCGTTTTGAATCAAATATCCGATTTGGTTTATATATGATTTCAAAAAATGTTATACACATTATAATATATGATTTAGAAAATGCAATAAATAGTTTATAGTTTATAGTTTAATGTATATATATATTACTAATTTATAAAATACTATATAACTAATGAATATTACTAATATATAAAATATTTAAATATTATCTATTTCCCTCTCT
>VDFB02129660.1:76707-141760 GCA_007258455.2 Sequoia sempervirens | reverse complement strand
TTTGCCAAAAAACAATTTTTGGTGTTTTTTTCGTTATAAATAATCCGTTCATCAAAATTTCAAATAAATTACATTTTTAGAAACTAGACTCCATTCTACAATTTTTTTATAAAAAAATCAATTACTTTCCAAAATTTGTAGGGGGAGCATGGCCAAAATTCTGCTTTTTCAGGAAGTGCCCACTTAAAAAATTAGTAAAAAATCAAATATTCATTAAAAAATTATCAAAAAAATCATGCATCAACTACATATTGTTAGCTAACTTATGATCATAGCGATTTTAAAAATACTACAAAAAATTTCACCGTGATAGGGTCATACAAGGGTTGCTATGTTATGTTTTTTTGACAAAAAACAACACCAATTTGTGTATGTCCCTCTTTTGAAACCCTTAATCTCAACCATTTTAAAAATAAATTAGTAGTTTAGAAAGTAGACTCAGAGCACTTCGATCCTTGTTTTTGTTCCATCTCAAAATTTTGAGTGTAACTATCCTCAATTTCACGTCCAAGGTTAGTATTTCCTAATTTCAGAAAAAAAGTGGCCACTTAAACCCCCTTTTTGGGAACCATCTTGGTGCACTTACCCTATTATAATAACATCTCATTTGTCATTGAGTGATTCTTATAAAATGAAAATCAGGAATCCCTAAGGCCTTGGGAGATTGAAAAAATCCTTTGAAGAGATAAATCACCACTATGATTCCTAATTGTTAGATTTCATGTCATTTTGTGACCCAACATTTTGGTTTTAGGAGGGCTGATGATATATTTATGTGGATAACTTGTGTAGTTTGAGTAAGCTAGACCTATTTTGGTCTAGTTTTAATGGGAAGCCTTGTGTGTATACCTAGGGATTTCCATGAAATCCTTTTATATGCATATAAATAGCTTGTTCTCTTATTTTCCTACATTGGACAAAATGCTTCTAAACATGTGAACATATGTAAGGATTTCACAAATACTACCAAGTTTTCCTTGAGGATGTTTCTTTCTATTTATTTTTCTAGACATTGAGAGATGTAGCATGTCATTGGTATGTAAGCCTCCTACCTAATTGTATTCATTCATGAGTTGAATTAGAGATTATATTTTAAAGGAAATTTAGTCAAAATGGGGATCCACAAGATGCATTGCTTTAATTTATATCAATTAGAAGGAAGTTCCATTAAACCATTTCATACTTCAATTAGAGGTTTTCCATGATGTATCAAAGACTTGATCCTTGTTATAGGTTGGGTATTGATGTTGGTATATTGTAAGAGAACTACTTATGGAGGCTTGATCCTTGCTGACATCTTACATCAAGGGGTTGTTGGAGAGATAGTATACACCTTGCATGATGAATATACTAAAGCTCTTATTCTCTAGAGTGGGTGGGGATGATTTAATAAATATTAAAAGAAATCCTCAATTGGGTTATAACTTGTAATTGCTTGAGTTGTCAACAAAAGATTTCATGCATCTTCAACCATTAGTTGCATATGCGCATTTTAGTAAATTATTCATGTCCACTAAATTTGTAGTGAAAATTTGTAGCAAATTAGATTAGTCCATTACTAGCTTCAATATCTAGGTCAAAATTATCAAAATATAATATTTTATGTAAATGGTCTACCTTGTAATTGCCGCTACATAGTTATACAACTAAGTTGTAATTAAGATTTAGTAGCATATTCATCAAAGGATGATGATTCTTTGGGTTGAGATGCCTGTTATAAATTGAAACAAGTTACAAGTTGCTTGTTCTATATAAGGAAGAGAGAAAAATCACAAGTTTTAATAACTCCATGTGATGAAAACAATGAGACTAGCCCTCCACATGAGTCATATCATGAAGGAAATTTCAAGAAAAAATATTCCTTTTATGCAAGATAAGTTGAGAAAAATCATGTTAGAGATGGGATTCCAAATCACCTTGTCAAACTTGGCTTCATCAAAAGGATTCATTATACATGATACACCAAGACATTAGGAGATGGATTATCCCACCTTTGCAAGGGTGGATTTTTTCTTAAAAGGAAAGGTTCTTCTCTTAAATATATTCTCTAGAAATTAGTCTAGAAGAACTGACCAAACATATGAGGACAAAGACATGTCAGAAAAAAATTGGTGACTCAAAGGAAGAACAAGGTGGCGCACACACTCAAGCCATGACACATGAAGTTACCAACACACAATAGAGTCTTGATGATCATGAGGAATGTAATCAATCACTTGATATGGATGAAGAGAAATTAGTTATATCAATACTTCATGATAGTCCTATCTTACCCATGCATGATCTAGAAGACAATTGCCCCAAATTTGAAATCTATGTACCCAAAATAGTTGAATTTATGAGTGAAATGTTGCTTTCCAAGGGATCTTTGGGCGATCTACCAAAAATAGTCATATCTAGAGGATGTAGGATACATGGTATAAAATAGCACGAATAAATTTATCGTCTACTTTCCTCACAAGGGTTGACCTCACTTTATAAGGGTTAGTTTCCCTCGAACAAGTTTTTCCCTCAAGAATGCAAGTAAATTGGAAAATTTGAAGACTAAATATAAGTGTATTTTTCAAGATTGAGAATAATAGATTTGAGGAGTCTCTCCTTCCTACTGATAATGATCCAAATGAATTTTTATTTAATCTAGAGTCACCTTGTAGTGATTCTATGCTTGCTATTCTAGGAATATCTGAAAGTATGAATGCGTAATCTACCCTTTGAGAGTGAAGATTATGGAAATTTTAACCGGAAGAGGCTTATGTGAGGATATTTTCCTTAGTGTAACATGTACTCTTATTGGTGACTCTAAAGAGGAATTTAAATGTATTGTTCTTGTGCATGTCGATAATCTACAAAACTTCATTGGAAAGCTCACTCATGACAAGGAGAGGTTAGGCATTGAGGCTCATTTATTTGAACTACTGTTACCTAATTAGTCTAGGGAACATAATGAATATCATTCCAAGCTCTCCTTTCAAGTGTGTTTATCAACTATCGAAGAGGTATATGTTGTAAGCATATCAAAATTTTATTTCTAAAGGAAAAAGCCTAAAATAGTCCATCAAAGTATTAAAGATGAATTAGATCACCAAATATTAAATATGGATGAATTCATGATAGTAGAAAGCATTGATTCCATGCCAATGTAATGTTTAAGTGATGAATTTTTTCTTGATATGTAGGATCAGTTTGATATCTTTGAAGAAAAATGTGATAACAATGTTGACATTATTGAGGATAATGCAAGAAATCAAAATCAAAAGAATTTCCCAGTCATACAGGAAATTCAAGCGACAAGATATAGTTGAAGCAACAGCCAATTTTAGCGACAGGAAAATAATTGGAAAGGGCCGATTTGGAACAGTTTACAAGGGCATCCTCGCCAATGGTAAAGCAGTAGCCACAAAACGGATGGAATTCTCAGAGGATCGTGAATGTTTTTCAAAACATTTTTGGTCAGAGCTCCAGATTTTGGAGCAGCTTCGTCACAGAAATCTAATGAGAATATTAGGCTATTTCTTCAATGGCCAAGAAATGATAATAGTTTCCAAATTCATGCCCAATTTAAGCCTGGACGTTCTGTTGCACGGCCCACTGGATTGCAGATTGGATTGTAAGCAAAGATTCCTTTCCAGGATTATTGCAAGAGAAATTGTTCAGAGGAATGGGAACCATTTCCTTTCTAAAACAAGTGCGATGAACTTATGGAGAATGTCGGTGATGCTAAATGGAACAATCTGAAAAGTGAGCTCATGCAAAGATAATTTAGAACAAAAGGAATCGATGGGTGTTAAAGCCAAAATGACACTAATTACCAGAAATTGCTATCCAGACACCAACCAGCCTTGAATATCCTCACAATACTCCCACGTAACTCTCAAAATATGGTATAGTTGGCAAACAGCTGCAAGATACCGCTAACAAACATAATTTCAGCATATATATAAACTAAAAGACTATAATAAATCAAAAGATCCTAAGGCTCTAAGAACAGTTTTCTGCGCTGGAAGAGATAATGAAAGACGCTGGACACAATGAGCACAGCTTGGCCGAATCTTTACACAGAATGGTCAACGGTAATAAACATGTTTATCAAATGCATATAGGCCGAAATGCAATTGCGACTCAGTTTGCAAATATCAATTACCATCTACAACAACAAAATAAAGTCATATTCGCATAAACAAGAGACAAACGCCATAATAAACTCTGCCCATCGAATAGAACAGAATGGTGAGCAACACTTACAGCCGCTTCCATGCCAATCCAAAGCTTAACACAATAAAATACAACAAATCGACTGACTTCATAACGAAAATGGGCCAAGCAAGGTAAAAACAGGACCACGATGAGAGGTCGACTACAAGAAAAGGATGCTAAGCTCCAAAGATGAATGGCTCGCATAAAGGCTTCAGAACGAAAAGATTCACTGTCCGCAAACAAATCAATGAGATTGCCAAAGAAGATCTCCCCCTATCGATTAACATGCAGCCGACTCTACCGTTTTTCCAGATTCAAAAGGAGGAGAAGAATCACAATTAGAATACATCTACCTAACATGCACCAACGCCAAGAAGTGACTGGATAAACTTAGCTAAATTTTGCAAAATTATTTTAGCACAATAGAACTCATCCAATCATGATGTGTTAAAAGCAAGGAAACCAATCAGCATACATAAGGCCCAAGATGAGATAAGTTTTAAAAAACATAAAAATCAATAAAATTAGCAAGTTACCCAATCAAATCAAGTTTCGAGCTGTGCATGTGCACATTTTATCTTTTCTCCATCTTTTTCTATTTCTGCTAGTTTTAACATCAGTTCGAATCTTATCTTCTAAGTTTGCTTTAAAATTCACCCTTTATTTGATTTAAAATCATATTACTTTCCTTGTTTAATTAGTTAAAATCTGATAATAATAATTATTTATCTTTATTTATTATTTTAAATCATTAAAACATTTAAGCACCTTATTTATTTTAAATAATTATTGGACCACCTTTTTATAAACATGCTTCTTTCATTTTATCATTTTAATTTAGCGATAAATATACTTGTTGATGAATATCTGGAAGCCCATATTGCTGACTTTGGTGTAGCCAGGATTATGAACAGTAATGAGTTCACTCCAAGCTCTTTAGGCTCTGGCTTTACTATTGGGTATACGGCCCCAGGTATTTTATTATATAATAGCCTATTTTTGTGTAAACATGCTTGATCAGACTAGGTGGATCACAGAATGAAATACGACAGAATTTATGAGAGGGAGTGCTGATCTAGCTGAGTAAGGTCTTAAAAATTGTTAGTTTGTGTGACAGAGTCCATGATAGAGCTTAGGTATGTAATCAGGCTTCTGCGGGAAGAGCTTACATTTCAAGTGGATTTATTATGAGCTTAAATAGAGGAAGAGTCTTCTATGTGATGACTTTTGACAGGTTGTTTGACAGTATAAACTGTAAGAACATTCAGGCTAGGATGTGTGGATTCAATGGATTGAGGTCTCAAAATTGTTGGTTTGTTAGGGCTAAGTGGATAGTGAGTTTAGATCTATCTTCTGTCAAGAGATTTAGGCTTAAGATTAAAGGGACGGTTTATCTTTTAATATTTAAAATTTAAAAATTATTTTCCTTTTATTCATTCTTCTTAAATTATATATTCTTCTTAAATTATATGATTTTTTATAAAATTTTATTTCTGTTATTTAGTTTTGAATCAAATTATAATAAATATTTTATTTATATTTTCTGAGTCAATTTTAAGAACTATTTTATTTATGTTTGATGTTGTATTTTCAGAAAAAAACATATCAAGTGAGACTTTCTCCAAAAGCAGATGTATATAGTTATGGAGTTGTACTATTGGAACTGATAAGTGGCATAAAGCCAACAAGTTCAAGCTTAGTTGACAAGGGACTCACACTTTCAGAATGGGCAAATAAGGCACACACAGAGAACAACGTGATAGAGTTCATTGATGACTTTTTGAAAAGTGATTTTACAGACAATCAATGTTATGATGAAATGGAAAGAGTTATAAAATTGGGAATCATTTGTACCACGAAAATCCAAAAAAAAGACCTGATATAAAAGATGTGGTTAAGATCTTAATGATTATAAAACAAGAAGTTAGAGAGTTCAATATACCAATTTCAGCACTGATAGAACGAGAACATAAGCATTGTGATACTGTAGCTTCTTCCTCTATGTCTTCTACCCAATAAAATATGAAATGTTTTTCTACAAAATATATAATAGAATTTTCAGTTTTCATTCATTAATGGATTACAGTCCAATCATTGTCTATAATTATCATTTTACATAATTTAATTGTTTACAAAATTATTTGAGCTCACACAAACGTTCGAGGTTATTTCCAGGAAGCCCTTCTTCCTCCCAATTTTAAGGCAATCATGTTGGACTTTTGCAGTCTCAAATGTTACCAGCCAAACCGAAGCTGGAAAAAGTGGTTTCTCCTTCTTGTCTTCATTATTCAAGTCGTTCCATCAAAGATAGTGACCAATTCTTAGAATATTAAGATGAACAACAAATTGAAGATAAAGACTGGCTATTCTCAGTCAAAGAATTTTAATCAATAAAAATAAAGTAAACATTTATTATTTTTTTGACATGAATGAAATATAAAATTATTTTGAATATTAAATTAAACTGATGATATTAAGTAGAATGCATCCTCTTACATGACTTCTTAAATATTTTAATTATTTATTATAATCATTAAAATTAAAAAAACATAAATTATTTATTCTAAAATCACTGTTGACTAAACATTTCTCTCTGTACGTCATGGAATTTAATAATGATTTAAAAAATTACAGATCAATAAAAACCAGGTGTAAAGTGTTTTCTTTATTAATCTAAATATATATTAAAATATTTTGTTTATATTTTTTTCCAGCAGCATTTTTTATTTAACAGTAAAAACAGAGCATTAGTTAAAACAGGGGACAAGGTTGAAAAAAAGGGCATACAAATTATTGATGTATATTTAAATTATTTGAAGGAATTTGTGGGTAATTGTAGTAGATTTATGGTGGTACAACTCAGTACTTCTTTTGATAAAATTGAGTATTGACCAATGTTTCTAATTGTAATGTGCATGCTGCAACTTTGTTTCTTGTCAAGAGTATTTCTTCTTGTAATTATCTGAATACATTTGTCTAGTAAATTGATTTTGTTCAAAAGTGGCTATTAATTTGGCGTTGGGAAAAACATGTGATAGTTGAATTTATGAATAAGAAGAAATATTTGAGTTTATCAACAATATATGTGAACATTTAAAATATTCTTTAGGCATGCTCCACATCATCTAGTCTTAATCAACCAATATCATCACCTAGTCTAATTCCCTTCACCTTTGGCCTTTCACTTCTCCATCTCCTCACAATAAATAAATAAATAATTATCATTTCCACCTATTTTCCATCTCACACACGACTAATTTAATTAAATAATAATATTATTTAATAAAGCCTATATCCCCTCAACACATTCCAAGAATAAAGGGACATCTAAAAACACTTGTTACTTCCCGTGAAGGAACTATAGGCACCACCTATGCTTTAACTAGTGATTAATAAGTTTGTTCTGAATTTTTTGAAATATAATTGGCTACAAAGTTTGGACCCATAAAAAATATGTGTGGGAAAAAAAAATTACCCATTTGTAAATAAATATTTATCATGTGATATAAATATACTAACTACCACTCATTGTACTCAAACATCGAAAAATGAGAAAGGTTAAAAAAATGGTGAAAAACACTCAAACACGAGAGATTAATAATAAATATGATACCGTGCCCCCTAAAAATATGGTATATATATCTCATTATGTTTTACATCAATCAAATATAGTTTTGGTTTATTTCATAAAGTTGAATAAATGGAGCATCAATTTGAATGTATTTTTAAGTAAGAAAATATAATAAAAATAAATTTCTAACTTAAATAAGTAAAAAACTAAAATAAAATGAACTAAATGGAAATGAAAAGTCAAAATATATAAAAATCCAAAACTTAATAAGCATAGCAAGTTTTAAAAATTAATAAAAATAATAAACCTTTTAAGTTAATAAATAATTAAACAAAAAATAGAACTATTTTTTTTTTTAATTTATAAGAATTGAAATATTAATAAAATATATACCTAAAAAATATAATTAATGTACTATAAACAATATTAACATCAACTCAATATTAACAAATAAAAATAATATTATAAAATAGTCTCAAATAAATTAAATTTTAAAAACTAAAACTGTATATAAATAAAATATTAAAAATAAAAATAAACTATATTATAATTGTTAAAAATAAAATTATAACTATATTAATATTATTATTTGAAAAAATAATATTTACTAAAAACTTATTATTATTTTAAAATTAAAAAAAATTCTTTATCTTATTTTTTTAATTTTCTTTATTTAAAGTTGAGATTGGATAAGTTGTTTTTCTTTAATTATATATTATATTTTTAATATTTTAATGATTAAATTATTTCAATGGTCTTGCATCCCAATCTACAAATTTCCTCTATAATTTTTAAAATCAATTCATTCACTTCATATAAGAACACCTTCAATGTAATAACTAGATAAATAAAACAACTATAAATAACTTTTCATATCACTCATTTATTGTATTATAATTGAAAAATATTTTTTTTTAAAACAAAAATTGAAATAAATAATTGTTTTTGAAATGTTAATTAATAATTTATTTATACAATATATCATTTATTATATTTTTATTTATTCAACTACACAATTATTTCTCATATTACTTTGAAACTAAATAAACAAAGAAGAATGCAAATAATAAAAAATATGTATACCTATTTTTAGAATGATCTATGGTTTTTAACTTTAGAAGTTTATTTAAAGATAAATGTGTCGAAGTATATATTTTAATATTTTGACAACTTTATATCTAAAAATAAATGAAAACTTTAAATAAATATCTATAATTTAATTTTTTAGATAATTATATTTTATTTCTTTACATACAGATAATACATGAATTTCTTTTTATATTATTATAAATTACTTCTCTATTATTTAAAATTAAATTTTTAATATTCTAAATTTAATAAATAAACTTTTATATATCATTAATCTTGAATAACTTCTATTTAACCATATCATTCTACCTCCACTTTTGATTACATACACTCAAATTATATTTGATTCCAAAAAAAAAGTGATGAATAGGATAATGATTGTACTAGAAAAAATACCTTTCACGATTGTGATCTTTTGAAATAAATCCTACCAAAATTTTCAATATACGATAGTCCATTTAATGCGTCTCTCATGTATTGCCTAACATTGACTTGCATTCGGTCAAACAAATCACATCCTTTATAAAGCTCTCATTTCGCCACAAGCAGGCTAGGCCACAAGGATGTTGATTAAGGTGAAGGATTTCAGCTTTCAATGAGGCAATTGCATTTGCTTGAAAGTTTTTGACACCTTCTCAACAAGTCCAATATTCAATGGCCATAACTATCTTACCGTTCTTCTCAGCCTAGAAAGTCAAGAAGAGGTATTGGAGAAGAGGAACTATTATATCTTAATTGTTACTCTAGATATAAATTATTCTGCATAGTGGATCCTAATATCATTTTTTTTCACAATTTTATGTGTGCATAATTGTTGTGTCCTTTTGATAAGTTGTCCATTTCATTGCTTACATTTTTGTACAACAACTCTAATTATTGAATTATGATGAATTGTTATCCACCAAAGCCCTATATGATTGAAGGAACTTGGAATGTTCCTACCAGAATTGGTGCACTTTTAGATTAAGTTATATTCACAATAATTTTAAAATCTTGATACAATTCACCCTTTCCTGTGTACTTGAATACAAGTTTTATTATGGAAATTTAGCCTTTTGATTAGGTGGATATGTTGTAGGCTTCTTAAGTAATTATCTAATCTTCCTATCATTTGTAGTTCCAGAGGTCAAAATTACTTAGGCGAGAACAAAATGGCTTCAATATATGGGTATTCCATCATGCTAGTAATTGCTTTAAAGTTTGGTGTTTTTTTGGCCTTGTTGGCCATAAAGTGATCTACTTACCACATACTGATTTTGATGTGCTTGGTTCCCAACTGATTTGATCATGTGGAGGGAAACTTCAAAATCTACTTTTATATTTGGATCTGGCTCTTTCTGTGTTATTTCTTCATTTTTCACTGATGATTTTCCTATCAAGTATTACATTTTGTTGATAATTCTTTGAAATGGAATATGCAAATGACTATTGCTTGACATTTGACTTTCTATTTTTTTTTTATTTTAGTAGTTTTGTGACCATTGTATCACACTTGGCACTTTTTTATCTGGCATTAATATTCTTCTACAAATCATTTATTCACATGTAACATTCTTCCATTTCAATTACTCCACTGTGTAAATCCAATCCTTACCTATATGATAACAAATTTAAAATTGAGATTTCTTTTATGTACAAAGAGTCAGTTGATCAAGAAATTAGTTCAACAAACTATGAAATAAGTGAAGCAGATGCTCTTCATGTCATTTGAGTGATTCTTCCTCTTGTCAATGCATTGCTTGCAAAAATTAGAGAACTTTTTTTAGGAGATCCATCTACCACTTTAAAGGTTCTCTTTCTTTCTCACTTGGAGTTATAGGCATTAAAAACATTAATATCATTTTGGCATCTATTCTTTGGCTTCTAGTTGAATGTGGTCACATGATGACAATGTGGACATTAATCGGACTTGGTATTTTCCATAACAGATTTACCCAATGCTTGGATCTAGAAAATGTGTTTTTATGCTTTAAATTGAAATTGCTTCTTTCTGATTGACATTGGCAATATTTTGTCATGCAGGGTTCTTTATTATCTTCATCGTCCCTAAACACTACTTCGGATACTTTGCCCAAGAGCATGGATATGGTATTTTCATGTTATGTATTTAATGTTTTATTCTTATGCCTTAAACCAGGTTTCATCTTCTTATTTAGTCTCAATCTATGGATATTAAAGGATTACTTGTTGCTTCATTGTTGGGAGGCATGGAATGCCTATACCCATAAGAAAGCAGTGTTGGTTGTTGTAGCTGCTCTTGCATGGAACTTATCCTTAGTTGCATCCCGTGTGTTGGGGGGTAGGTTTTGAAAACTACTAGCTTTTGTTCAGGTTGCATGGATTTATTTATAGTAGATAAGCTGACTCAAATTTTTTACTTGTGAAACTTTCATTTTGACTGTTGCTTTGCGACTATATCAACAATCTTTGAATGCAAAACTAGATAGTCAAAATGAATTTGCTCCACTAGAAGATGTCCAAGATGGGGAAACTAATGCAGGAGATATTACTGGATTAGATGTGGGATTTTAAACAATTATAGAATAATTTTATTGTATTTTATATGCTTTAAACCATCCTTGTTTCAATCATCTTTTTTGCAACCTTGAGCTAAAAACATTGTTTAATATTGATGTACAGTTGATGAAAATGTCACGAAGAGGACCTAGTTGTTTCATTTATACTTTTTATTTTTATTATACATATATTACATGTTGATGTAATCCCAAACTACAGTTATAAATGTCAAATATTTATCATTAGAAGAAAACTTGCTTTTTGTGTACCTATTATTTATTTGTTTTATCAACATTGTTGCTAAAACTTATCATACACAACAAATTAAAACATAACTATTCTAGAAGTTTTTGGCAAGAACTTCGCTACTCTACAACTCTTGTTCTTATGCTCTCAACACAACCCAAAAATATAGCCTTCTTAGGTGCATGCCCCTTATTTCTCCCTGCTTACAACCATTTACTAAATTTAGTAAGTTCATCTTAGCCATTCACAATCTAACAACCTTCATCTCTACCCTCCATCCTCTCCTTGATCATAGAGAAATCCTCTAAACCATCTTCTAACATTTATCTCATCGTTTGATCTTGACCATCCATTTCCCCTTTGAAAATTCTATGAATTTATGCACTCTTTCCTTCATTCCATGATCCATTATCACTTAAGCTAAGTATATGCTGTTGAGTTGGTAATTTTCAAGCAAAGGAGCATCCACATATCAAAGGCATTGGAGCAAATAATTTAGAACTGGAGTCTTTAGTAACATTTACTTTGTTTGTTTAATGTTATGGTTTGTTGAATTCTCTAAATTGTTGAGCTTTATTTAGAGGTTTTTCTTGGTTTGAATAGGAACTTACATGATAGTTTTTTATTTTTTTAAGTTTCAAATCTTAGACATTACAATATGATTTAATTTAATAGAATTTGTGTCACTCTCGCTACCAATGTTTTTAATAAAGTTACATTAAAATATTTTTAATTATTTATTTGTAATTTGGAAAAGAAAATTACATATCATAACATTAGTCATATTGATTAAAAGAGTTTGGTTCTTGATTTTAATTAGTTTATATCTTCTTAATATTCCATCTAAGGGAAGAATAGACAGCTTCCTCAACTAATAAACAAAGAGTGATAACAACTTAAATACAATGCAAAATTGGCTAAAGTGATATATCAATCATAGGCCTTGGGTCAAAGAAATATGCATTTGCAACTTTAAAAAATGTCACCCTTGACAATTTCACACTAGGTTTATCTCCCCCCTATGTTCTTGGACCTAATTATGTGTTAATTATCCATTTTATAAATATCCTTGGAAAGTCAAATATGGGAAATCAAATTATGCATTTAATATTTTTCCCCCGACACTTTTAATCCCGAAACAAGAAGGAATTTACTCTATGAAACCTTGCACCCTAAAACAACATTTTTGGCTCCAAATTTGAATGTCAATGTCAATAATTTATTATTTATATTTCCAATTTCAATTGTCAGCCAGTGGTATTTGATTTTTGAGAAATTAAAAGAATTGCATATAAATATCATTTGAAATCCTAAGGAGAGCTAGAAAAACTATTGAGAAAATTGAAGATCCTAAAATTAGTTGAGGGAAAAATTAACAACATTATAACAACACTTTTATCAGTCAAATTCAAGTTTGCAAGACATCAAGAAGAATGAAGCCATTTGTGTGAAATGAGCTAACATGATTAATCATGCCATTTTGTGAAGATGTATTAAGTTACCATCTACATGCTAGTTGCAACAACCTATTATGATTTATGAACTAACCTTTTTCAAGTCTATCAAGTATTCAAGGCATCCATCAATCAAATTTTGTGGCAAGTTATGTGACACCACCTCATCAAGGGTTTCATACCAAGGGAACATTATCATTTCAGTCAATTATTATTGTTTTGTCCTCTTTTCGACCTAGGGCATGCCCTCTTGAGCACAATCACTCATTATACATGGAGGTGGAAATAACATGGGGTTTGCAATAGGAAAGCCCATATACAACACAACATTTCCCCTATTTTCATGAATGTAGGTCAGATTTGGGAGTTTCAACAGGTGATAGTCTAAGGAAATAAAGTATAGACAACAATCTTCAATTTAGAATTTTTAGATATAGGAAAAGAGGAAGCCAATTTGGGGCACACTATGCCCTCTACTAGCTAATTCAAGATAAAATTCATAATTTAAGTTCCTCATTGTCATAATTTCTCAGATCCAAGTCAGTTCTGTAACTTTCTATTTTTGTTTGTTCGCTAAATTACATTTTCAAATCTAGGGTTGTATTTCAAATAAAATTGTCAAATCTCACATCAAAATTATTATCCTCACAACTCAAAAAGAAACATAAATCCTAGGAGTTGGCAATCCCTTGCAAGAGAAAGATAATCATCAAAGCCTAGTTAATTTATGTTTAATGTTGAGCCAAGTGAAATGAAGACAATCTTACTTATCCTAATTGGATCTAGGATCGCTTTTCCTACCCAACATTCTAGTGAACCTGACATATAAGTGCACTTGAATTTTTTTTATTTTCATTGTATAAATTCTAAAAATTAATTTAAAAAATCTTGGTGCTTTAAAGATCTTGTGGTTAATTTGCATGTATTTCATTTTTAAAACTATGATTGGCATTATTCATCATAAATTAAAAAAATAAATAAAAAAGTTAAAATAAACTGCATAAATTTTCAAATCTGATTTTTCTTGTTTAGGGCTTAGATTTGAGTTTTTTTCATTGAGAAAAATAATTACAAAATCATTCTATCATTTATGCATTGCATATTTTAGTGAAAAACATAGAAAAAAGTGAAAAAATTGCATGCTATTTTTATTTCAAAAAATCAAAAGTCTTGATTTTCTATATTTTTTGAAAAATTAGTTATTTTAATTATTAAAAAATATCATTTGAACATACTCAATTTCTCTAAAAATATTAAAAAATTGCATGCATGTATGTGATTCATATATAAAACTTAGACTTTTATACATTTCTAGAACTTTGTTCACTTTGAAACCTAAACCTCTGAAACATAGGAACCTTAGACATTATAGGTTATTTCTAGATTTTATTTTTTCTACAAATAGTTTTCTAGTATAGGTCGCCTTGCACCCATGTCTAATCAATTTTGGCTAAAAATTGCTATGAAAATCTCCATCAATGTTCTTTTTCTAGATCTGGTTCTTGTTCTGGTTCCTATTTTGAGACCTGCCTGATTTTGTTGTGTTTGATCCGTAGGGAGAATAAAATGTTATTATTTTCAAAAATGTGCTTTTGATATGGTAAAGCATGGATTTTCCACCTATTATAACATTGTGAAGGAACAAAACAAAATCATAAACATTTTATAACACCACTTCACCTAATCTTCATCCTTCTCCCAACATATCCCCTACTTGTGAGAGTGTTTTGGTGCAAGAGGATGAAATCATTAACAAGAATGACAATAATTTTAGTTCTTCTCCCAATATCTCTCCTATTAATGAGGGAATCTTGGTGCAAGAAGACCCAATCATTGAGAATCATGTTCTTTTCCCTCCCAATACCTCTCCTACCTGGGAAGATATTGTGGCACAAGAGGATGAAATCATTGACACATTTTCAAGTGATAGTAAGTTGGTTTGCATATATGAAGGTTCAAAATTGATAGTAGGTCCTCCATTGATAGAATACTTACAACAATATAAAATTATACACCCACATTTTATTATTCGAACTCCTAAAAATCCTCTAATTATTTGACCTTATAAACCACCTCTCATTATAGAACCTTCTAAAATTTGTAAAACAACTCACTAGTAACCATGCGCAACAATATGTGTTTAAGAAACTAGGTTATTATATAGTTGCTCACACATATAACACTAGAAGTAACAAGAAATAAAAAGAAATAAAATCAATTCCATTTCCTCAACCATATCTCCCACCCCCTATTGGAATTTTGAGGAGATTTCCATTGATTAGGTTGTTTGAAACATGAGCTTATACAATGTTGTCGTTGATGTGAACAACATTGTGGTTTAATGGGGTATAGTTGGTCCGGTGCACATGTGTGATCATGGAAATGACCGTCCAACATACATATGTAAATTTTTTTCTCCAATGCAAAAAAAATGAGTTGGTTATATGGCTAAGTGTCAAAACATCAATTTTTAGTGTACAATGCATCAAGTTTTTGGTCTGCATTGATCTGCCTTGAAGTATTTTGGTTTCTGGTTCTAAGGAATTTTTTTTGGATGTTAGAGGAGTTAAAGTCCAAATTTTCATGTCTTGATGTCCTCCAGTGCAAAATTTATGATTGACAGAATATTGGGTTTACCCACGATCGTATAATGAGAACATAGTACCTATTTGGATTGGTCCACATTTCATTGTGAAATAATATTTGGTTATGCAGATTTGTGGGAGTGTTTACATATTTCATAAAGGTGTGTAGTCCAAGTGGAATATTTTTCGGAGGTTTTTGTGTCATTTTGTGCTTAATTAATTGGTGTAT
This sequence comes from Sequoia sempervirens, assembly GCA_007258455.2. Lineage (NCBI taxonomy): Eukaryota > Viridiplantae > Streptophyta > Pinopsida > Cupressales > Cupressaceae > Sequoia > Sequoia sempervirens. The sequence goes on along the minus strand of VDFB02129660.1, from coordinate 125,875 downwards.
TTTGGTGTTGTCTCACTAGCGGTGCCAACTTAATATGTTTGGGGTCCTACATAGTCAAAATAAGTGTTGATTGGTTATGTGGGTGCTATTATAGGTCCATTCCAACCTATTTGGATGCATTAAAAGTTTTGGTGTTTCCGGAAAATTGTGTATAGTTTGATCTTGAGTTGCTAAGTTACTGTTTTGCATGATACATCTAATTAGGTCGACCTAATTGATGTTGTAAATATTTGTGGATGTAATGGATATAAGTATAAGATCATTTTGGTGTTGGAGAGTGATGATTAAGTGAAGAGTGTGAATTACTAATAATCAAAGTGTGAATGTGGTGTGAATGCAGAGTAGAGCAAAGTGTTAGAGAAGAGTAGTATAAAGTGTGTTGATTCAGTGTTTTGAGCTTCAACGAAATTGTATTTTCTGCATATTGTATATGTATTTGTATCAGTTTAGATATTGGTAGTGTGCCACCCCTTTCTTTTATCTTTCTTTATTTTTGTGGGAAGTTCAGTTCACCTATAAGTGAGCCTTTCTATAATATTTTGTGACCGGTTATAATATATTGTGAGTGCTAATCCTCACCGTGGTTTTTCCCTTTTTGTGTTTTCCATGTAAAAATCTGGTATTCATGTGTTATGTGCTTTGATGATTTCTTTCATGGTTTCTTTCCATAATCCAATTTGAATATGATGAGCATAATGAATGTTCAAATGCTTAAGTGGTTTCATCGAATATTGATTCACCCCCCTGTCAATATTTTGGGTGTTCAACAATTGTTATCAAATCTTGGCTCCATGGAAGAAGCTTAAACACTTGAGGAATATCTTGGAGGTTGAACACATGGTTGTTAGAAGATATCCATGATTTGGTTACAATCTTAAAGAATATAAAAGGGTATGTACAGGATCATGATGGGCCAAAAAGTGGTGATATGATGGGTATTTGTAGGGTATATGGCTAGCAACTTTTTTTTACCAAAAATTAATGAAATGAAAAGGGTTTTTAAAGGAGATTCTTAGCTTTCCACCAACATAAATTATTCTTTACTTTGAATTTAATAAATAATTATTATTCATTTTCTATTTGAATTACAACTAAAGTCCTAATTGAAAGGTTGATTGAAAAACATCTATAGCTTTCAAACGGTATCACATTTTTAGAATCCAAAACATGCATCACATTCTATGCTTTACATGCTATAAGATTAAAAAAAGAAAAAATGAATTTCATTAAGTTTTGACCAAGTTAAGGTGGTCAGACATACGAGTTTTTATATTTTTTAAAAGTTGTAATAAAAAATTCTTATTTAATTATTTACTTGGAAAAAAATTGTAAAAAAATATGCATCACATCTGAACATGAGTCCTCTACTTATGTTGAAAATATTATAAAAAATATTATTATTTTATTGTGGTTAGGGTGGTTAGACAGACACCTACTTCTTATTTTTTCCCTGAAATTTAAGTACTATTGCATTGAAATTTCAAATTATCACCAAATAGATTTAAAAAAAATAAAAACAAACCTAGTTGTTTTGAAACTACATTCAATTTTCTACAAATTCTATTCTTACATATTTTTGAAATAATATAGATAACTTATTCAAAATTTTATGTCAAGTTTCCTAACTCTGATGTTTCTAATTTTTTTGCCACTTAAGGGCTAGTTTTTTCCATGATGATCCTGCACATACCCCAAACAAGAAATTAGGGAGTTCAATGTACCAATTTCAAAGTTGATAGAATGATAACATAAGCATTGTGAGACTTTAACTTCTTCCTCTATGTCTTCTACCGAGTAAAATATGAATTATTTTTCTACAAAATATATAATAGAATTTTTAATTTATATTTATTAATGGTTTCTAGTCCAATCATTGTCTATAATTATCATGTTATATAATTTAATTGTTTACATGATTATTTGATCTCACACAAACATTGGAGGTTGTTTCTAGGAAGCCCTTCTTGCTACCAATTTTAAGGAAACCATGGTGGACTTTTGCTGCATCTTTTGTAGTCTCAAATGTTACTAGTCAAACAAAAGTTGACAAAAGTGGTTTTTCCTTGTCTTCATTATTCAAGTCATTCCATCAAAGATAGTGATTAATTCTTAGTATATTAAGTGGTATTTTATTTTTGAGAAATTAAAAGAATTACATATAAATACTAGTCTTTTTTATCATTTGAAATCTTTAGGAGTGCTAGAAAAACTATTGAGAAAATCAAATATCCTAAAATTAGTCAAGGGAAGAATTAGCAACATTATTACAACACTTTTATCAATCAAATTCATGTTTGTAAGACATCAAGAATAATGAATCCATTTGTGTGCAAGGAGCTAACATGATCAATCATGTCGTTTTGTGAAGATGTATTGAGTTATCCTCTACATTCTAGTTGCAACAACCTATTATGTTTTTATAAACCAACCTTCTTCAGGTTTATCAAGAAATCAAGGCATCCATTAATCAAATTTTGTGGCAACTTGTGTGGCATCACCTTATCAAGGGTTTCATATTAAGGTAACATTATCATTTATCATTTTAGTTAATTATTATTGTTTTGGCCTCTATCCAGCCTAGGGCATGCCCTCTTGATCATCATCAATCGTTGTAAATGGAGGTAGAAATACCAACATGAGGTTTGAATTAAGAAAGTTCCTATACACACAAATTTTCCCCTATTTTCATGTGTGCAAGTCAGATTTATGAGTTTCAACAGGTTATAGTCTCAAGAAACAAAGTGCATAAAACAATCTTTAGTTTAGAATTTTTAGATCTAGAAAAAGACAAAGCCAGTTTGGGGCACACCATTCCCTATACTAGCCAATTCAAGATCAAATTCACAATGCAGGTTCCTCATTGTTCTCATTTCTCAAATCCAAGTTGAATATGTAACTTTCTATTTTCATTTGTTCACTAAATTATATTTTAGATCTAGGGTTGTATGACAAATAGGATTGTTGAAAATCTCACATCAAATTTATTATCCTCACTACTCAAAAAGAAAAATAAATCCTACGAGGTTGGCTCTCCCTTGTGGTAGAAATCTAATAATCAAACCCTAGTTAATTTATGTTTAATGTTGAGTCAAGTGAAATGGATATAATCTTAGTTATCCTAATTGGATCTAGGATCTCTTTTCCTACCCAACATTTTGGTGAACCTGACATATCCCGCACTTGCAATTTTCTAATTTTTATTGCATGATTTATTCTAAATATAAATTACAAAATCTTGGTGCTTTGAATATCTTATGGTTAATTTGCATTTATTTCATTTTTAAAACCATACATTTGCATTATTCATCATAAATTAAAAAAAAATGAAAAAATAATTTGAATTAAATTGCATAAAATTTTAGATTTAATTTTTCTTGTTTAGGGCTTAGATATTAGTTTTTTTAATTTAGAAAATTTATATCAAAATCATTTTATCATTTATGCATGCATATTTTAGTGAAAACCATAAAAAAATTGAAAAAATTGCATAGTATTTTTATTTCAAAAAATCAAAGGCCTTGCTTTTCTATATTTTTTGAAAAATTAGTTAGCTATAGTATTTTATTTTTTAAAAATTATCATTTGAACATTACTCAATTGCTCTAAAAATATTAAAAAATTGCATTGATGTATGTGATTCATATAGAAAACTTAGGCTTTTTGTGCATTTCTAGAACTTTGTTCACTTTGAAACTTGAACCTCTAAAACAAAGGACCCTCAGACACCATAGGTTGTTTCTAGATTTTATTTTTTCTACAAATAGTTATCTAGTCTAGGGAACATTGTGCCCCTTTCTAATCAATTTGGGCTAAATTTTACTGTGAAAATATCTATCAGTGTTCTTTGTTGAGATTTGGTTCTTGTTATGGTTCCTATTTTGAAACCTGTTTGATTTTTATTGTGTTTGATCAATAGGGAAAATAACATGTTTTCTTTTCAAAGATGTGGTTTTGATATGGTAGAGCATGAGTTTTCTACCTATGAGAACATTGTGAAGGAATAAAATAAAATCATTGACACATTTAATAACACCACCTCAACTACTCTTCATCCTTCTCCCAACATCTCCTCTATTTGTGAGAGTGTTTTAGTGCAAGAGGATGCAATCATTGACAATCATGAAAATAATGTTAATTCTTCTCCCAATATCTTTCCTATTTGTGAGGGAATCTTGGTGCAAGAAGAACCAATCACTAAGAATCATGTTCTTTTCCTCCCAATACCTCTCCTACTTGGGAAGATATTGTGGCACAAGAGGATGAGATCATTGACACATTTTCAAGTGATAGTAAGTTGGTTTACATAGATGAAGGCGAAAAATTGACATTAGGTCCTCCATTGATAGAAGATTTCCATCAAGCTGAAATTATACACCCACATATGATTTTTGGACCTCCTAAACCACCTTTAATTATTTGACCTCCTAAACTTTGCAAAACAACTCACTAAAAACTATGTGCAACAAGATGTGTTGAAGAAACTAAGTTATTATTGTTGGAAGGTGTGCGACCTTGGTATCCTTGTGCTGTGCAGTGCAACACTTGGGTTTGTGACATGGATTAACCACCTCCCATGGATTCATTAACTCTAGCGGTTGTATTAGGAATTAATAGGTCAATATTTTGGTGCAATGACAATCGTCTTTGTAATAATTATGTAGTTTCTAACATATATAACACTAGAAGTAACAAGAAACAAAAAATAACATTAGTTCTCTTGCCTCAACCATATCTCCCATCCCCACCTAGCCTTCCTCAACATTAGTTCTCTTGAGAAAATTTGTAATACTATAGCTAAGATCTCTATTTGGGACTTGATTCAAACATCACCTACATACCACTTGTAAGATACTTTAGGAGGCTTTACAAAATATTGATATCTTAAATTATGTCAAACTAAATGATGTATCCTTTTTTGATTGCATTCAAGAATTTTTTTTGGATATTGCATTCCCTCCACATGAATTACCCTTTCTTGAGATCCAAAACAAACATGAGGCTCTAATTATAATGGTTAGAATTAATAAAACTAGGGTTAGACACGCTTTTATTGATAATGAATTAGGTCTTAATGTTTGTAGCATGGATCCTCTAGATAAAATTGGTGTGGATAAGAATCTTATAGAACCTAATGATCTTCCTATTCATGGCTTTGATAAAGTAGGAAACCATTAGGTATAATCACAAGTATCCATTAAGGTAGGGCTTGTGGTTTTCCCTACCCATATCCAGATCATGTTGAGACAACTTTAATGTAATCTTCTCATAGGTATACCATGGATTCATTCCATGAAGGTAGCCTCTTCTACTCTCCACCATGAGATGAAATATTAATATAATAAAAAGATATATATGGTAAAATCAGATGAACAAAGTTATAATTCACAAATCGAAGCAAAAATATCACATCCAACTCTCTTAATACGTTGATTCCATCTTCAAAACTTGAACTATTATCTTCCAATTATAATGTTATTATGAATAAAATTTTGGGTGATGATTAAGGATCATTATATTTTACACATCGTTTCAATAGGGAGTCCAAAATATTATTATCAAATCTCCAAGAGTCAAATGTGGTAGCATCTAGTACAACTAATGATCAAAATAATTATTCAACATAAAATGCATGATTTGGTGATGATTAAGGTTCATTATATTTTAACCCTCCTTTATTGGAGAGTAAAAAATATCACTATCTAAACCTTACTAGATTTGTATTTCATTCGCTCAATCTTCTTTTACATCAACAAATCCAAAAACATCACCCCATAATGGGATCTTTAGCTTTTATCCCTCATGTGTTGGCATTGCCTAACTTTAAAAAAATAGAAAGACTTTAATTCTTGTGAAAGAATTAATTCCTCTCATGAGAATTAGATAAGACTTCTACATCTAAGTTAGAAGAATGTTATGGGCTTGGATATAAAATACCTTCTAAAATTACATATAAGTAAAAAATAAAACAAGGAGTTAAGGATCATGTGAAGTCTATGATGTATCTATCAAAAATGGGTTTAGGTTTCTAACCTTCTTCTTCATGTTCATTCCACCTATTATCATCTACTATATTTAAAACATCAAGCGATAATAAAGAAATATTTTTTTCACAACAGAAAACTTGTCTCCTACACCTTTATCAAGCAAGATAATATTTTATCAAGGATTCTTAATGCTCACTTGATTACTCTTCCCCCTCCAAATCGTAAGAAATTTAATAGAAATAAATATTTTTGTGCATATTATTGAGTGCATGGTCATTCCACAAATGAATGCTAGGCCTTGAATAATAAAATACAACTTAATGATTATGGTTCTCTTCCATGTGTTGATGCACCTAATCCCTCTAAATAATAATGATCCCTCTTCCATGGTGTTGCTCCTCACTTTGTGGCATTTTTAGAGCTTCATATGTTTTCTCATTGTCATTCATGGTTGTACAATCTTATGTGCAACCATATTTTTGATGGTAGCAACACAATAGTATCTAACATGGTTGTTCTTGTCTTTATACTTAGGGGGAAATGACAACTAGCTTAGGAGGTGTGTATTCTTTTCAAGGATCCCCTCTTCCCATTTTCTTCCTTAACAAGCCAACATAGCAAGTATGTTGACATTTTAATGGGGGGTATATTACCTCTATCTATTCCATAGACATCTTGTGAGAGTTCTTTCTGAAACACCCCTTTGGTGGTGGTGTTATTTATAACACCCCTTGAGGTGTAGTTATCAATTCATCCCTCATGAAATTAAAATTTTGTACGCTCCTTGAAGTGTGATTAACAATATGGTCCATGGATTTGGCATAACAATGCTTGTTAATTTATGAAATTGAGCATTTTTACATGGCCACCTAGCATTTAACACACCTTCCTTTCCATTCAAACCTTGTGTTTCATGAGTGATTTTACATCCTTATGAGAGTACCATTTTGTTTAAACAACACATTTGATGGACAATTTTCAGTATTTGAGATAAATTTAAGATTGAGGTCTCTTTACCTTATTGAATTGAATCCTTTTAAGTAATAACAAATGTGTTTGTGTTTTGATTATGTATTACTATTTACATTGTGTTTTCATTACGTTTTCATTTCATTTATATTTTTTCATTATGTTTATGTTGTGTGACTTCATTATGTATGCTTCAGTTTTGTCATGTTGCATTGCATCTCATACATGTGTGTTCCTTTGTACTCATGTTTTCTTTCCATAAGATCTTGAATCCTATGGGATAACACATCGCCTAGATTTACTGTTATCCTATCTCTTCAATATTTGGATAATTGAACCCCTCTTGAGCTACAAAGAAGTAAAATCAAAATGAAGCACAATCATATTACTACATAATTACATTCAATAACTCAACATACATGATAGAGTCCATCATCCACTCATTGTTCAAAATGTAGCATACACTCATCTAAATGAAAATAAAACTAAGCTCAAGGAGAAACCTACATAAATTAACAACTTGCAATATAATATAGTTTTAAAATATCTTTCCTAATGTTTCTTTTGCTCTTTCTGAAATCCTCATTTAGTTTCTCAATGTTCTCATCTTGCTCTTTTTTCACTTCTGCAACTTTTCTCAGTGCAAGAGATGCATGCTCCTTCTGCTTCAAAACATATATCAAAAAATCATCAATCTTTGTGTTTGAAAGGAGGAAACATCAACAATAGGAAGTAGAGAACTAAGAGGTTAACAAAGCAATGGAAATAAATGTTTTTTATTATATTAGCAAGGGAAGGGCCTTGATCCCATGGTTACAACCAAAATTCAAAAAAGAAAATAGGCTGCATAAAATAGCACCACCAACCAGCATAAAAAATAGCATGTCCAGGGTGGCACGTAGGCAAAATAACATAAAAGTAACCATAGACCACTATACTTAATCAAAAACAAAATAATACTACTAGAGAACTTAAAACTACGTAGACCATTTATTAGGTCCACCATATACCAACAATTCCGTAACTATAACAAAGCTATTTGAAAATAATAGTTCAGAATATTAAAACAAAATGACAAAAAAGTAGGGCAACCATGAACAAAAGCAAGAAAAATCCATTACTTGGATTTTCTAATTAGGTCCTAGTAATCTCCTATTAGGGAGATATACTCTCTCCAATTAGGTCCCTTGGTCTCATCTAGGTCCTTCAAGTCATCCATCTTTCCCATCCTCTTCAACTTCCTAGTGATCTTGGTTTGACCAAACACTACACCTACCATTGCTCTATGCATTAGGCCATTCACCACCTTCATCAGCATGGAAATATATTTTTCCATATCATCCATTTGAACCTGTATATAGGTCAGCCTACTTTTTCAGATAGTCAGTGCTAGAATCATCAACTATAGTTTCATTAGAAATATTCCCAATTTTAGGAATAGTCAGGGTTTCATTGTTTTGCTCTTCTTCAATTTTGGTTTCCTCCTTGTTATCTTCTTTCTCCTCCTTATTTTCCTTTTCACCCATGTCATAGGAATTCTCTTTGAGTTCCATCCCATCACTTTCTGCATCAGCCTAGGCTTCAAATTCTTCAACCTCCAAATCTTCCTCATGAAAAGTGGGTTTTTGTTTCCCTTTCTTGTCTTGGGAGGCATCCTTGGCTAGGGGAGCAGATCTACAACCTCCACTACCCTAACACATCTTCTTATCTTCAAAGTCCTCAATTTGAGTACCATCCTTTTCTTCACTTATGGTAATTACCTCACTTTGAATTTTCAACTCTTTTTTTGACTTCTTTGACTTAGGAAGTTCTAGGAGAAGAGGGGAATTCTTATGCTTCTTAGGCATTGCTTTAACCAACTCAAGCTTGATTGAGAATTTAGCAAGATTCTTCAAACTGACAAGGGTTGAAGGATTGGAGCTTTTGGCAACAGGGAAAGAACTTCTAGCAAGAATAAGCTCATTTCTTACAGGAATAATGGGAGGGGGTCTGGGATTTGGTTCCTCAATAGGGTTAGCCTTCGCTAAAGGTTTCACATTTTCACCAGCATTATGGTTCACCTTTTTTGGTCTAGCAACTAAAGAATTCCCATGAGGGTTCAAAGTTAAGACATGTGTGTAAAGGGCAAGCATCAAACCTTGATGCAGGGGAGGGTTCACTATTTTTTCAATACTAAGTTGCATGGAAGATAGCAAATAAAGGAGAAAATTATTTCTCTCATTATGCCTAATATGATTCAACAATGGAAAGTGGTGCATGTGAAATGCTATATATATTCCTTCAAGTGTAAAATACCACATCACAAACATACTCAATAGGTCATAAGAAGTCGATAGTTCTAGCCATGTGTACCTATTTTGAAATCTAGTAAGATTTTCGTCATCATGAAGAAACTTGTCAAAAAATTACTGGTAGTCAGCACCATGCTTTTTAGCCACCCTGATTCCATAGTTTTGTAAACTAGTAGCCTCCATAATAAACTGTACTATCACCTCGAATCTAACTGCACCAATTGCAAAATTCCCCTTTCTCCATGAATTGTTAAATTTTGTAGTAAGGATTTCATTGTAACCCTTCTTGAACTCAAAAAGGGGACCATACCTGCTCTACGGCCAGACCTGTACAATACTTGACCAAGTACATGTTTCACATCCATGTTTACAAAAAAAATCAGCTAACAAAAACCCTTCCCCACTCTTCATATTCCTCATCAGAGGGCCAATTGAAGTCGATAACTTTATCAAGTGTCTTTCTATATGGAGAGTACTTGGTTATTATAGAGTTTGAATCTTTGTCAAAATCCTCCAAAAAGTTGATAATAAATGTCAACCTTCCCAAAGTATCATTAATGATATTAATATCGACTTCCTTGAAAATTTCATTCACCTAGGAATCAATAACCTCATCCATCTCCCTCTTCCATACTTGCAATGGATTCAATTCATAGTTGGTGAGTTGAATATCTAGCAATGGAGATAAGTCTATCATGTCATATTAAGCTATCAAATCTCTTATCTTTTGCTCTAGTGGGGCTATATACCCTCAAATTTTTTGCTCACTTAACCCACATACAAATGTATAAGTTGGAAGCACACGGGGGTACTTTTCTTCATGCTGGCTAGCTCCAACTAGTATTAACTTTAATCTCTCGGCCCTTGGGATCCACTTGTTCAAGATTGGCATGACCAACTCTTTATCCCTTTGGGACAATCCTATTGCTTGCATCATCAGGGCATAATTTTCATACACACTATTCAGTTTAGTTTGAATTCTCTCATTCAAGTGCTTCAGGATAGTGCAAACAATTTTTGAAACATTTTCATACATTGTGTCTTGAGCCTTTTCTAACAACTTTCTATATGTTTCAACTTTTAGTAGCAATTGTTCCCTATCAGATGAGCTAGAACTTGGTTTTCTCGATTCCTCTATTGAGAGTGATCCTTTTCCCAAACTATATGGCACCATTGCTAAGGCCTGAACCTGAGGTGAATGCTAGGAAGATGCAACTAGAGATGTTGGAGGTGGGTGGCTTGATCTGGGTTGACCCTATTCTCTTTGCATTTCTCCTCTTTGTTTATAAAGTGCTAATTCATTTTCTAACATAGCCACTTTCTGCTGGCTATTATCATATTCATTGAGGAGCTCTCTATACTTATTCTTGAGGTCATCCCTCTCCAAGGTGAGACTTTCCATAGTTTCTCTAGTGAATCTAGCAACATTGACAACCATGTCTACTGCCTCCAAATCTAGGGTATCTGCAACCCTCTTAATGAGAATTTGTCCACTAAAATTTGATGGATCAGCCAAAGCTGGTTTCCTAGATCCCACAGATAGTAATCATATTTCCAGTGCATCCCAATCCTCACTAAATGCTGAACCTTGAAGTGACATTTCCAGCTCTTCTTCTATTTTCACTAGAGGCCTTTCATCCCTCCTTATGGAATCTAGGACAATAGCATAAAAACTATTGCATTCTGGCAGTAGTAGCACACCACACTTCTTTACAAGCTCTCTTCCCTCTTGGGCATTAATCTTTGGGAACTAATTCTTCATAATATTATCACATTTTCCTGAATGACACTTTCAGGCAACTCAGGATGCAAACTCCTTTTAGTGGCCACTTTCTCTACATATTCTGCAGTTTTGGATCTCCACCAAAAATCCTTAAATGTAGATGTTTCAATGAAGGAGTCATCTTCCATAAAATCCTTACAAGCTTCTATTCTCAGATCATATGCAGTGTTTAGTCCACTGATGTCAAGCTTTCCTAGCCTGGTTCTACTATGTCCTAAACTCAAAGCAATTTTCCCTTCACGAGGAGACATTCCTAGCTGCATTTCCTTAGGAGTGATGTAGATATCATCTTCATTTGTATTAGAGTATTCAACCACTCCTCTTGTCTTAGTTCTTTGCTTCTTTAGAGGTGGATGCTCAGGGGGAACATGACTCCTAGGGGTTGAGTCAAGATCAATCATAGGCAAAGAATTTTGAAACATTACAAAATTATATTTCTTGTCATCCTTATCCAAGATTCGGGTCCAACACTGAACATGCAAATCAACACCTTCCTCTTTTCTTTTCAAAGTAATATCCTTTTCAAAAACCTTTTGTCCTCTATGCAAAAACATGTGCATTAATAGTGAATACCACCAGAACTTTACCCATTGTTTTCCTTCCCTTAGCTCAACTAAGCCCGCGTGGATGTGTTCTTTGAGATAGGATCCATAATCATAGACAATACTATATGGTGGGTGTTGTAAATGTGTGGCCAAATAACTACATTCTTTCTGAAAAGTGTTAGGTGGGGTATAACCAATGATCTAACACAAAGAATACATAGTCTTTTTGAAGTAGCTAGCAAAATAGCTCATTGGGAAAGATTCAAGCTCTTTCTCACCAATCTTAATCTACCTTTTATGTTTTGATTGCAGTATGCAGAGGCAACATCCTTGTTCTAATGAACACCTTGGTATTGTTATGCTCTTTTCTATTATTCTCCATATCCAAAGGGACATATCTGGACTCCACTCATGCAAATCAAATATTTCCTCAATTTACTTTTTGGTTATCATCACCATATCCACCCCATCAAATGTCTTGACCACCGTGGAAACTGAGTCATATCTTGAGGCAATATCCTTGAAAAGATCAACATCCATGTATACTTTTGAAACAATCAACTTTCCCATATGAAACCTCTAGGGATTACTGAGAGGAGCTCCAAGGTTCCTATTCCTGAACCAATGTTGAAATAACTACCATCCAATGTAAGGTACTTCAAAATCTTTTATAAAGCAGGCTTTATCCATCAATCCTTTTATAACAGGGCCATGAAACAAGACCTTTCCTTCCAGTTTCTTATTCGTGGATGGAGGAAGCAAGTCAATGACATCTTGGGAAAGTGTTCTGGATTGGGTTGAAGAGGAGGCAGTCTATTCTTTGGGAGCCATGGGTTTTATGTATACTAGGGTTCTAACGGGAAGTATATTATGATTATTCAACGTCCTAATTGCAACCTGTGACTCAAAAAGAGTGCTAATTCTAGATGATTTACAAGATTATGGCCTTTAAAAGATATAATTACCCTAATTCAAAGAAATAAAAGCAAAGCAATAAAACACACTTTCCTGAAAACAAATTGAAAGCAAGCCCTAATTAAAAAATTGAAAAAGCATAAAATTCTGTTTGTTGTACTTACAACTTTCAATTGTGTTAACCCTAATACTAGTCAGGATGTCTTCTGCAAATTACTTCTTTCAATTCTTTGTATTTTTCCAAACATGTCTTTAAATCCAAAATTAGCAAGCACTGACCATATACATGAGATTTGAAGGAAATTGAATAAGTTTATAGGTTGCCTCTATCATTGCTTCCCACTAGCATGAAGTGAAATAATTGCAATGGATGTACTTCGTAGCTTTGAATGTGCATTGTCGATCTTTAGTTGAGACATACATCTTGAATGACTTAGATTGAGTCAATGTCATTTGAATTTACATCACAGCTCCAGATTGGAAAACGGCCAATAGAAACATGCCAGCTGGACCTTCCTTACATTCTTGTGGGCTCCACCCTTCAATAGTGGTAGAATGCACATGGAAGCTTCTCGTGGGTCTCACTACTTTTACCGAGCCTACATCTTACCTCTATGAGTTGGCAGGGAATGGTGCTGATCATTTTTCATCTTTCAATCATTGTTGTCGATCTCAAAGCTTCGAGCGTTGGAATGGAATATGATAATTGGGCCCACATATTAGATTATACACATGTCATCATTTTTTTGACCTCATAGCAATTAAATTACTGTCACTTAAGATGTGCAAGCTAGTGGGGAATGACCCATATCAAATCCTGAGATCTAGTGGTCTTCAAACTTGCACATATGACAAAGTTATTCATAAAAAAGGGGCCTTGACTAGGCCAACGAGAATTTTCGCTTGGGAATCAGTTACTTAAATGCCAACGATTATGATAAAACATTAAAACCAAACTTAGAGAACATTAAACACTTTGCAACTTTGAAAGATCGAATAGCCTAAGCAAAGGGGTTGGTAAGGAGTGCACAACAATGGCACATAAGATAACTTATATCATTGGAAACCAGGAGAACAAGTCAACACAAAATTAGAACACTCAAGTGTTATACATGGATCAGTTGGAAACAAGGTTAGCTAAATAAAACCTTAAACCCAATCAATGGGGGACATGTGACATGTTAATACCAAGCATAAAAGACCCTAAAATGTCAAGAATTTTTGTAGCTCCATTAGTGGCTCATGCTCAAGGATGCATACCCCTGGTGGGTATGGCGAGAAACAAATCTCTTGGTGAAGCAGACCAAACATAGGGGAATTAAAAGAAAACTAGGAGCTTGCCTGGACAAGGCAAGCAGACGCAAGAAAAAGCAAACACATGAAACTGTATGTACACAATTTACATGACTATACAATGTATAATGAAATATAGCCTATTTAAGGAGAAATAGGGTTTTAGGAACTATCCATGTACTAGTAGTTCTAGAAATTCACCTGCTAGTGATTATAGAAAGTAAGAATCTTCCCCATGAGTGTTTGTGATCAAATAAGGTCCAAGCCATAAGGGGTCAAACCTCCTGTGATTTCCTTTATCCTCCAATCTTGCGTTCCACATTAAAAGTAGATATCTTATCTCAAATTTCCTCTGGACAACCCTTTTATCATGCAAATACTTGACTTGGAGTTGCATTTTCTCATTTTTCTTGTGAGCTTCTCTCCTCATCTCATCAAGCTCAGTCAATTCATCCATTTGAGTCCGCATCTCATCACAAATGTCAGTATCATACTCTTGAGTGAAATTATACATTTTCATCAAGTTATTGTGTGGTATTTTGGCTTCTACCCCATACACCAAGTTAAAAGGAGACTGTCCAATAGCTTTCTTGACTATGGTTCTATCCACCCACAATGCCAATTTCTACTTCAAATCCAAGGATTTCATTTTTTTCTCAAGGACCCGTTTGATAATATTCATAAGGCTCTCATTACTAGAATCAACCTATCCATTCCCATGGGGATGGTATGGGGAAGAATAGGACACATTTATGCCATGTTGGTTGTAGAAATCCACAAATTCCTTGGATCTAAAGCACATAGCATTGTCAGAGACTATTATCCCAGAAACACCAAACCTACTCAAAATGTTATTCATTGGGAAATCAATGAAAACTTTACTAGTTGCCTTCTGGATAGAAATAGATTCAACCCATTTTGTGAAATAGTTAGTTTCCACTAGGATCCAAGCATGCCCCCCACTAGAATTCACTGCCATTTCTCCAATAAAGTCAATACCCCATTGTTGAAAGGGGACGGTGCTGAGATTGGTCTAAGGGGTAAGTTTCCTGAAATTTTTAGCTTACCAATAAATCCCTGTCAGGCATCACATTTCTCTACATATCTATGTGCATCCTTGAACACTATGGGCCACCAGAAACCAACCCTTAATATCTTGTTTGTGGTAGTATTATCCATATAGTGACCTCCACACACTCCCTTGCGCATTTCAATCAACAAATCTTCTACCTAGTCACCATCCACACATCTGCGAAGCACATCCTCTGGGCTTCTCCACCAGAGTTCACCATCAATGATAACATATTTAATTTCTTATAGCTTTAAGGTTATCCTTTCATTGTTTAGCATGCCATCATGACATTTCATAGTTTGCAAATATTCAACTATCCTTTAGTGACAACCACATATTTTCATATCACAGATGGGAGCAATGTTTTCTTGTTCAATTTCATTGATTTGGTTAGCTTCCAAATTGGTTTCAGCCATGAGTTTGGCTAAACCTTGGCCTCTTAACAACTTGGTAATTTGAATATCTATGTTGAAATCTTGGATTCTATTAATCTACCTACATATTCATCTTGTAGTTTCTTGTTGAGTGAAAATGTCCTTGATTGTTGTACTTGGGACATAAGGAACTGTCGTTGCACTAGTCAGATATGTCCTAAAATTATTAACAACCTTGACTAAGGCATAAGATTTCTTTTCAGTAGTGTCATAATTGAGCTCAACTTCTTGCAAGGTTTTGCTAAAAAAGGCAATTGGTTGCTCAAAATCTTCATCATTTTTCTACAACAATACACCTACTACAGTATGAAAAGAGGAAAATGTGAGCAATTGGAATTGTTAGGAGTTTGTAAGATAGGCACAAATTTAATAGCATCTTTTATGGCTTAGAAGGCCTTAAGAGGATCTTCTGACCATACCACCTTTTCACCTTTTTTGAGCATTTTTGAGATGGGCCTAACTATCTCTACAAAATTAATCACAAATCTCCTTAAAAAATTTATTTTCGCAAAGAAAGATTGAATCCCTTTAACATTCCTTGGCAGTGTAATTTTATCTATAACTGCTACTCTTTTAGGATCAATCCTAATACCATCCTTCGAAACAATATGCCCCAACAACTTACCTTCTTTAACTCCAAAAGCACACTTCTTAGGGTTCAAGGAAATGCCATATTCTAGAGCTCTAATGAAAATATTTTCAAGGTGTGAGAAATGATATTCCTCCTTGCTGTGAGCAATGAGATCATCTTGGGAAATAGCCATGAATTGATCTAGAAAATCAACAAAAGCCACATCCATGGCTCTTTGAAAAGTAGCACCAACATTTATCAGGCTGAAAGGAATTCTGACATAAACATAGGTCCCCCATGGTGTGGTAAATTTTGTCTTTCATTGTTTTGATTCCCTCACCATAACCTAGTTATATCCTAAAAATCCATCCATCATGGAAAGCAACTCACAACCTGTTACCTTTTGTAACATTGTTTCCATATTAGGTAAGGGGTAATTATCCTTCAAGGATGCAACGTTGAGATTCCTAAAATCCACACTCAACCTCATGTCACCATTATTTTTCCTGATAGGGACCAGATTGGACACCCATAAGGAATGTATTATAGGTTTAATAATTATTGCATCACTCCACTTTGCAAGCTCCTCTTGCATTTTAGGTCTCAAATTAGGATTAATCGGTCTTAGTTTTTTCCTAAAGGGATTAGTATCAAGCTTCAATGGGATCTCATGCTGGAATATGTCCTCCCTATATGCCTTTAAATCATCATAGGACCATGCAAATACATGTCTATATTTCCTTAGTAGAGCAATCAAAATAGTCCTCACATGTGGCTTCATTTTTTTTTACCAATGTACACTTTTTTGGGAGAACCTTTTGTTCCCAAATTTTTCTCTTCAAGGTCTTCTTTATGTGTAGAGGTTTTTTTAGCACTTGTCCTATCTGGGTCATCAAAGACTCTTTCAAGTACCACTAGTCCCTTGGGAATTGTGTTTGTTTTCAACTAAATTATCTCCTTTCCATCAACTTCCACCACATATGAACTAAATTCAATTTCTTGACTCTCATATTGGTCAATACAATGTAGGAACTTAGAAATGTTATTATCATCCTCAAACACTTTCCAATTGCAAATTTTTTCAGGTACTGCAGGACTTGTCTATACTTCAATCCTTGAGATACCATCAAAAGTCACATCATCTAACTTGATTGCAACATTAGCTAGTAAATCTCCTTTGACATTCTATCCTTTCTCTATCCAATCTATTCCAAAAGCATCAAATGCCTCAATAGTATCCCATACCTCATTTCTATATTGTCTCAACCTCTTGTCTTTAGTGAAAAAATCTAGCCTTGACTTGGGAAACTACTAGCTTAGAATCCCCAAATACCTTTAAAATTTTTATCCCATGTTTGGAGGAAAGTTTCAAATTGAGCAATAAGGCCTCATACTCAGCTACATTATTGGTACTTACAAACTGTAGTAAGAAGGAATACTTGAAAGTCTTACCATGGGGAGAAATAAGAATGACCCCAGCACCCGAGCCTTCCTTACAACAAGCTCCATAAAAATACATCATCCAAAAAACATCTTACTGTGATGCTTGCAATAATTCTTTAACAATTGGTGTAGGCTTAGTTTCTTATTCTTCTTGTTTCAACTCTTCTACCTGAAAAGTGTCTATACTAGCATACAAAAAGTTAATTATTGGGGGCTCCTCAGGCTCACCGATATGTTCAATCATGTGTCTAACTCTTGACTCCCTGCAAATCTTGACATCCTTCTAATCAATTGAGAAAGTAGCAAAGGAAAAATCTCATTGCATACTATTGAGTCCCATAGAAGCACACCATTTACTTGATAATAACATCCCATAGGTTGGTGGAATGTCTACTAATGTAACACATGACTAACTCCTTTTCAGGGAATGCGACCAGTTTGTATGGGACTTTATGAATTACCCCTATAACAAGGATTTCTCTAGAATCCATAGCATAACACTTTCCATAAGTGTTGTCAACCTTCAGGCCCATTTCTTCCATTATCTTGACTGGCATAACATTATTTGTAGCACCAAAATTGATCATACAATTTCTAAGTACTTTCCCATCAATGATCATGCTAAGAAAGAAAGGATTGACCAAACTTGGATTTGCATTGATAGTAGTTCCTAGATAAATCTCAAGATTCTTGGTAATTACTGCTCTTACCTCAGTGTCCCTTTCTTGGCTCTTGCTTTAGATGCATCCACCTCTACTTTGTGTTTTCTATTCCTTGCAACAATCTTAATAACAACCATTGTTTTTTTCTTGTGGTCGTTGATCGTCATCATCTCAAGAAGGGGGACTATAACCTAGATTTGGGATAAGACATAAAACATATCAATGGGAGAATAACTTGGCACCTCTAGAAATATTATCTCTTGGGGAACCACCTTATCAACTTGCTTATCAATTTTTTCAATGATAAGCTTCAAGTATTTGGCCTTTGGATCCTGATGTGTAACTTCAACAGTAAACTTTGCTTTGCCACCCTTCTTAGCCCAGATTCTCATATCTTTGACTTCTTTGGGCTTGGTCTCTTCCTTCTTACCCTTTTGTCTTGACTCCTTTATTGTTTGCGTTGTTCTATTTAATGAATAAGCCTCTAGGATGGCCCTGATTACCACTCACCACCCTATTCCTCAATTGGATATCACTTCTTTCTTGAGCTCTAGCAACTAATGCAATTGTATATTTCTCTATTTCCTCATTCGAAGGTCTTCTCAAGGAAACATTACATGCCTCAAGATTGTAAGTAGTGTATTCATCATCCCTTTCCTCATTTGAAAATACTTGTTGATAGTGTAAACTTGCTTCATGTCTTTGCACATTCACATCATTTGTGCCAACATCATCACTAGAAGGATAATCACTACATTCCAAGTCTGACCTAGTTATGAATTCATTTCCAGCGTCATCTGGGTTATGTGGAGAATCAGGTTCCTTCTGATCATCTTGAGCTTCTTCCAAAGATCTCGCCACTGCACAATATTGTGAAGAATGGGGCATCTCACACACTCCACACCATGGTAAATCTTCAACAACATTTGTTGTATTCTTATGCAAGGGATCAAGTGTTGCTTGAAAGTTCCTTTGATTGCTTTGAACAAGATTTCCATTATTCCAACTAGTATGGTATGGATAATCCTAAAGTCTTGGGGGCCTCTCATTTATTTGGAATTGGGGATTTTCATTTTTTTCCTACTTCTGCAATAAATTCAAAACTTGGTCCAAATTTTCATCTAGGGTTGCAACTTTAACTACTTTCTTAGTTTGAATTTTTGAGTTCTTAGAAGGCCTGGGGTCATCCCTTCTACTGAATTTACTAGATGCCCTTCTATTATTTTCAATATTTACTGCCATCTTGTAAGCTTCCCTCAGAGACTGTGGATTTTTGTCTCTAAGCAAATAACACATCTTAGAGTCATACACATTACAATACACAACTAGACATTCTCTTTCATTGGGCCTTAGGCATCCAGGGAATTTATACATTTCTTTCTGGAACCTCACATTAAACTCAGTAGCCATCTCATTGTGCCCCTTTGTAATGTTATTAAAGTCATTCAGCCTAAACCACAGATCGGTTTGGTCCCCATACTATTCTCTAAATATCTGAAAGAATGAAACCTTGGAGTTTATGCTTGCATCTAGAAAGCTCCTATACCAATCCCTTGTGTCCTCTTTTAGGGATTACATAAAGTATTTCATTGCCACATCTTCATCCCATAGTTCAAAGTCTTCTACAAAACTTTAAAAATCCTTAAGGTGGTCCTCACCATTGAGAGTATTATTTCCAATAAATTTGGGCACGTGTTTCCTAGCATTATCTGGCACTAGATTTTGGTATCCAAGAATATTTTCAAAACATAATTTCCTATACCTATTAGAATGCAACAATCTTCTACCCATAGGTTCTTCTTCCTAATCTTGGTTGTCATTATCTCTCCTTCTTTCACTATTTTTTCCAAATCTTATGTGTTGTGAATCATGCTAATTATTTAAGTGGACATTTTAATCTTATCTTCAGACTGTGAGGAAGAGCTAGAGGGGTTACCAGTAGGTGAAATTTTTTCACTAGTATGAGGGATTGAAGAAGATGAGCGACCTTGAGGGCCCTAAGTCTTAGGGGAAAGATACTTTAATGTGGATTCCAAGAAACTAAGCTTCTTTTTCATTTCCTTGTTTATAGCAAGTAATTCCATCTCCTTCGTCTTCTTATCCAACTCTTAATTCTCTCTTATTAACTTATCTAGGAATGGGATGAAACCATCTTGAGATGTATCTTTGTTGGAAGCACCTCCCTCATTAATTTTTACTCCTTCATTAGATTTTCTCTCATCTATAGGTTGTTTCCCTTTATCAACATCATGGGATTCATGCTTAGTATTCTTGGGAGGAGGAGTAGATGGGATGGAAGTCTTCCCAACAGTGTTAGATTGTGGATCGATAGTGACATTATGAGCTAAGGAACTAATAGGGATATTTCCCACAATTTCTCACACAACTTGGTCATTCTCTTGATCAGATTGGGCTGCCAACTTGTCTAAGGCCTCCATCTCCTCAACCTTTTTCCTCAACATGTCTCTGTACATCATGACATTCCTAATTCTCTTCTCTTTTTCTACATCTCTCTTCTTTTTTTCATTGCATTTAGAAGCTCTTTGATTGAGTGAATGTATATCATTCAACCCTTCTTCTTCTTCGGGAAAAGTAGATTCTCTATCAAATACTACTACCATATCAACTTGGTTGGGGTCAACAACTCAGGCAGGAAATGGGTGTATGTATGGGAATTTGGGGTTATATATCCCATAGCTCTAGCACAACTAGCAATAGCATTTTACTTTTGTATTCTATCCATTTATATTCTATCCTTTTCCCTATGCTTCATAGCTTGCATACCAGGGTTTGAAGAGTATTCATTTACAATAGACTTCATAAAGGCCTCTCACCTCTCATTAGAAGTATTATCACTAA
The DNA here is from genome assembly GCA_007258455.2 of Sequoia sempervirens. Classification (NCBI taxonomy): domain Eukaryota; kingdom Viridiplantae; phylum Streptophyta; class Pinopsida; order Cupressales; family Cupressaceae; genus Sequoia; species Sequoia sempervirens. Next base: position 105,054 of record VDFB02129660.1, on the reverse strand, counting down.
ACTCCAATAGATTCCTTTTACATTCAAAACTATAACTAGAATGCATTTCATGTTTAGGGGTGCAATGAGGGGTAGAATTACCTTTCCTTGTGTCTTTTTATTTTATCCATTTCTCGTGTAAACTCATGTTCTTTATTAATTCACCTTCTAGCTTCTGTTCAGGATGCTTCTTCATATGGCCTCACATTCCTCTCATTTGCGCTTGAATCTTCTTCACGTTTGTCACCTTCTTCACCTTCTATATAATTTTCTTCTTCACTTCTTTAATATCTTTGAACACCGGTTCACACTAGTCCAGAGACGTCAGAGTCGCCACCCAAGTTCCTTGGGACAAATTGGTAGCAATTTTGTTATGCTGTTTGCAAATTTCAATAGATCTTTAGAAATTGGGACAAATTTTGACACATATGACATGCATTTAGATGAGATATTGAACACAAGATTTGAAGAAAAATAGGCGAGAAATCTATTAGGGTTTTAGTGAAATACTTGGAAAGCATTGGAACTAAACTTAGTAGACGCTTCTATTTAATTGACTCTATAAGTAAATATCACCAGATAACATGATGATCTATGATAAGGAATTCTAGAGGACTAATAATTTTAAGACTTATGTCCCCAATAGAGTCGCCATTCTGTTGGTTGTCTTTTTACAACAAACCAAGCAGGTCTCACCAGGTACCTACGAGTTTTCCAAACTCAATTCTTGAATACTTGCAAGACAAGTGGCCAATGAATAAGATATAACACCTAATTGCTCTATCTCCTACACTTTGGGCTCTACAAAACCCAAGAGGGTGATTCCACAATGTATACTATACCACTATCTCAGACAATTCACATGTACATTGCATATTTGAGCATATCTATTCTCACCCATGACTAATAAGATGAATTCTCTAAGAAGTTGGAAATTCCTCGAACGAAATATACACTTTAAGCTGAGAATATAAAAAAGCACAAAACACTATAAATTCAAGATAGATCAATGATTATTTAAAAGATTTTTCTCAAGTCGGGTAACTGGAACCATGAGAAAGACTTAATAGGGTTATGATCAGTGCCATTATCTATGGGCTAGGAGTCTAAAAAAATTGAAATACAAAATATATTTAATACTCAATACCCTTGATCTAAGTGATTTCACTTTGCAATTCACTAATTAATAACCAAATTCTAAAAACTTCTTATCAGATCCAATGACCCTACATACGAATTCATGGTTTGATTCAAGCATTTTAACACATTCTATAAACTAGAGCTAAAACCAAAACATATATCATAGTATGAAATAGTGGCAATTAATTAAATGATCTCTGATCAACATTTTCATTAATAATCAAATACAAAGCCAAAATGGAGAGACTATAGAATTGGAAAATCTCCATTATCATTCAGATATGTTTAGGAACCATATATTTGAAAAAAATCACTATCTAGACTCAAAAAATAAGATAAAGATCTTGTAAGGAAAAGTTGGTGCGCATCTAATGAAAACTCCAAACAGTAGTGCCTTTGGTAACTTTAATTTTGATCAGGTTGCCTAAAAGACACGTACAACTATGTCCAAATGTAGAGATAGACATAGTTTATTTCCCACATTGATCCTTCTGAGAGAAACACAAGTAAATTCAACAGCAAACAACAACACATATGAAAGATACTACAAAAGTTAGAACATAAAGATTTTACGTGGGGAAAACCCTTTCGGGTAAAAAACCCCACTCTCCAAAGTTCGAGCCATTGTATTATTCAGCAACAAAAAGTTACAATATAGTTTTAGGCTCTTAGCCTTTCAAAGATTAGATCTTGTTCATTTTGGATACAACTGGTAACAACAGATCAACCTTCCTTTTGGCCTCATGGCCTCGGCCTTTGAGCTAGCCTCTCGGCTCTCAGGCTCCTGTCATCTTCTTTCTCACTTTATCATAACATCTAATGCAAACATATATGCATTTGTTCTCTGTAGGCTCTATGAAATCATTCTTTTCCAACTGTTAGATCAGAACTCACGAATCATCTAGCCTAGTATCATTAGATGTTTCCACTTCCTCGTGTTTTAGTTTTCCAAATTCCACATAGAAATGGTTCAACAAATGGTTCACATTCTGTTATCTTGGATTGGTCCACATCGCACCACGTTGGACAGTCTTCACTCGATCAACAACGATCAACTTGTGTCGCATGTCAGTGAGACATAAGAAGTGTATCCCCGATGCCGCAAGACTTGTTTACACATTGTCACCAAGAGTCGTCTTCATTGGCAAGAGGTTCCACCGAGCTTACAAGTTGCATTGACCTCAGCATGCACATCGATGAGACTATCGCTATCGCCAGGAGATCACATCGATCCTTCAAGTCATATCGAAACACATTGTATTCCTATCAGCATCCATCTATCGGCAAGAGTCTCCTCATCGACATGATCAGTGAGACCTCTCACCGACCTCCAGTTGAACTCATCTGCCAATGCTATCGCTAAGACATCCAACTATCGCCAAGAGGTTATACCAAGGTCTTCAAGTCATATAGATGTGAGTGTTCTCATTGGCAAGACTATCATCTTTCGCCAATACATCACATCAGGCTTCATGTTATAACAAACACCAAACAACAGTTAGCAAGACATATCATGTTCGCTAAGACTTCATACCGAGCTTAGGAGTCATCAAAAATTCCTTTCATCGACTAGACATTCCACATTCGCTGAGACTTCATACCGAAGTCCTTGTGTTTCTACAATGACTCCATTCGCTAAGAGTCTCATCGAAGACACCTGATCACATGTTGCTTTGTCAGCCAAACATACTGCTATCGCCAAGAGATTACACTGGGCCTCTTATGTTACACTGAATTCACACAGCCATTGGCAAGACCAACACTTGCCACCAAGACTTCACGCTGAAGTCTCCAGGTTACCCCGAGCCCACCTTTCGCTAGGAGTCATGCCAAACACATCCCACACCATCAGTGAGACAAATTCCCATTGCCAAGACTTCATAGTGAAGCCTTCAAGTCATACTGATGTGTTCCACTGTCAGCGAGAGAATCAACTTTCGGCAATACTTCTTACCAAGGTTTCCATGTTATCCTAAAAACACTATTCATCAAGAGTCACACTGAACTGATGACCCGACGTGCTATTGGTGAGACTTTCGATATTCGATGAGACATCATATCAAAACAATCCTTTTAGCCAAGGGTCTCTCCGATGTCTTCGAGTGTTACATTGTTGCCAAGACAATCCTTCATCGCTAAGACTTCACACTGAGACCCTTAAGTTACTCCAAGTGTCCGTCGATGAGACATACTGACTATCGCCAAGAGATGTTCCCAAGCCCTTATGTCACTCCAAAGAATTTTATTGGTGAGACATTCATATCGGTAAGACTTCATACCGAAATGTAAACCTTTCGGCCAAGTCTCCTTGATATCCGATAAACACCATCAGTCGATAAGAGATCTCCACTCAGAAAAGGTTTACATCGAAAGCACCAAGTCATAGCAATAGGATCCTTCGGCAAGACACAAGCAAAGTCACAATGACAAGAGCAAAACACAAGGTTACTGAACTGCCAGTCAGCCAGACAACATGAATGTCACAATGACCATGCTTTCTCAGAGGTTTCAACCTGTGAGATTGAGGCAACAATTCCAACAATCTCCCACTTGATGAAGATCACACAGGCACCTCCAAAGCAACTAGGAACTAAGACCACACTAGCTCCACCAGTTCAAACCTTGCAATAATCAAGACACCCAATCAACATAATTCCACAGATAATAGTCCATTAGACAATCTACAACAAAGACCAGGCATCCAACTGCAACTCACTATCCAACAAAACAACCAATCACAACCTTTCAGGAAACCACATAGACCTCAAACATTCTCTCATGCTCTATCAAGAATTTTGCTCCAACATCCAAGATGTCCACCATTCAAGTGACAATCCTGTCATCTTCCACGTGTGGAAGAAAGATACATCGCCAAGGTGAATAAGCATCATTCCAATGAACACAAGAAAAAGATCCTAGTGATATCTTCAACAAGATACTGCTACCACTTCACTATGCTCAAACGCTATACAAAAGCAATATCAACTTCAAAGCTTCAAACAAAACACAAAAGTGAAGTTATTATCCAGAAACAAGATTAAAAACACCAATTAGAACAACAATCAGAATGACTACTTCCATCCAATTGATAAACCCATGTGACTAAAAATAGCACCAACTCGTGCTATTCCATCCAATCTCACATACCTGAACAGGTATCAACATTAGTAAACTTATGCTGCTCCAAAAACAACCCATCAGTATCGAATGCAAGCTCCAAGTGCCAACCAATCAAAGAAGAAAAAACACAATAGGAACTCCCACTACCCGTGTAATCCAAAGACATCACAAGTCTACCAATCACAACACATAGAATATGTAACCATGTAGAATCGAGGAAATATCCATAATGATATGCACAAACTGCTACAAGAAACATTTCTCTCATCACAAACCTTCATGGCCACAGAGAGAAACCCTGCACATCATATTCCTGTAGAACATCCTTCTACATACATTTCTAATAACCAACTGTGTCAAGAATGATCTCCTTCACATCCCAAAAGAAAAGCCTTAACAACATCCATCTGTTCAATCACTAAGATCAACCAATCTTTAAAAGACATGGATGTAAGCATCTCTGAGAAGATCAAGCTAGTTCATTCCCCATTTTAGGAAATCAGCCCATACATCATCTCCTGCCATCAGTAAATGACATAACACAAAAGCTCAAGGAGATAAAACAAACTGTACTTCCACTATGAATCCTCCAGAACCAAATGTTAAACAGTAATTCAAGATCCATATCATGAAAGTGAACTTAATGAAACACATCTGAAAAATATAATCGGCCAAATACCTTTCAGATAAAATGCTGAGTAGACCAAGAGTGGGAACAAGAATACTCCTTCAAGGTATACAAGCCATCATGACTAATCCAAAAGCAATCTCCTCATAGGTCTCTTATTGAACTCACATTCAACCTAGGTGTAGGCTTCTTGGACTTTCTACTAAAAAATTTCAACAAGAGTAAAAGTAGCAAGCACTTCTCTCACAAGAGAAAGACAACCTCACCTTATTCTTCATGTATCCATGAGTACTAGCAACCGATCATCTCATGCTAAACTTCAACTACATTACTGCACTATCACGTAGTATCAAGCAAATAATCAAAGCACTCAATACACAAAGAATTACGAGACCACTGTCAAAGCTCCAATCATCTGAATCAGGAACTTATCATGACATCAAGATCTACACATCCCCATAGGAGATATCATGCTTCAAGTGACCTCACCATTGTCTCAAGTACAATGCACAATGCCAAAACTCCAGTGCACAAGCAAGAGTATACCATGACATAAAGCAAATAGAATTAAAACCAACATCACCTATCAAGCATCACCAACACCTTAGCCAAAGACTCCAAGCATCCTCCATGGTTCCAAGATGTTGCACATCTTCAAATAATGTCCATGCAAAAGTGAAAGAACCCTTCTGCAACACTAAAGAAGACCATTCACCACCATGTGATGAATCCACAATCACTGCTAGAGCTCCCACTAAAAAGTGACACCTGAGCTCTCCAAGCAACATGACCACATGCTACAGGTTCCCTTAACTGACTATTCAAGTACTCAAGAATATCCATCCTCTCATCTCAAAACAATCACACCAATGCACAAGTGACCACAGACAAGGCCAACTAACAAGTCTGCACCAACAATGAATCAATCTCATGGATAAAGACAGTCCACATCCAAGTTATCTCACTGTAGCCAATGGGTAGCTAATCCACCAACTGCATAACTCATAGATCACAAACTTTGAATCATGCAAACCCACCATTGCATTGGAAACTACAACACTGAGATATCAAAAAGAATAACCACATAGACAACATGACTCAAACACCAGATTATGCCAATCATGTCCACAACGAGCACCATAATGAAGGAACCCATAAGCACCACCACAGGAATGCGGAGTGAAAAATCATGTACCAACACTCCCATGTAGAGAAGAAATCACGCCTCCTCAAACCATGCACCAAGCATGCATGTTGAAATTCAACCACCTCATCTAGCAACACCCCAAAAGGCCAATGTCTAGACAATAGCTTAACAACAACTCCACATAACCACAAGTTTTGCTTAACCGTGTAAAACCTACAAAACCACAGAGCCATGCAATTACAAATCATCCTTAGAAAGAAAAAAATAGTTTAGGAGAATCTAGGCTGCATTCAAGCCAACTCTAAAACCACCATGTACATGCATCCAAGAAAGAGAGAAAGGCTATTTCAAAAGCTTGCAAATCATCTAATGATTAACTCCATAGCCTTCAAGCATTTGAGGTTAACAGGAAATAGTGTCTTCCAACACTAGGAAACACCGCCTAGCATAAGCACTCTCTTCCATGGCTGAGGAACAACCTAGGCTTCTCCATATCACCTAGGAGACTGTCACATAGACACCCAATATGAAAGATTTACTGCTACACAACCATAGAGTAAAGAAATCCACCTCATACTCCAAGGTTAATCCTCTACCAGCCAAGAGACATAGATCACAACATGATCAACTCCCTTTTCCATCTTGACCATCCTTCAAGCTGCATGCTGTCTCAGAATACCACAAGGCTTCCACTCAACAAAGGATCAATATGTCAGTCCATTCCTCTAGATTTCTTCCAGCCTATCAAGCTAAGAAATCTTCACAGGAGAAATATCTAGAACCAACAACCAGAAGAAGGCTCTGATACCACTTGTAAGGAAAATTTAGTGCGCATCTAATGAAAACTACAAAAAGTAGTGCCTTCGGTAACTTTAATTTCGATTAGGTTGCCTAAAAGACACGTACAACTATGTCCAAATGCAGAAATAGACAATTTATTTCCCACATTGATCCTTCTAAGAGAAACACAAGTAAATTCAACATCAAACAACAACACAGATGAAAGATACTATAGAAGTTAGAACACAAATTTTACGTGGGGAAAACCCTTTCGGGTAAAAAACCCCACTCTCCAAAGTTTGAGCCATTGTATTATTAAACAACAGAAAGTTAGAATACAATTTCAAGCTCTTAGCCTTTGAAAGATTACATCTTGTTCATTTTGGATACAATTGGTAACAACAAATCAACCTTCCCTTTGGCCTCATGGCCTCAACCTTTCAGCTAGCCTCTTAGCTCTCAGGCTCCTGTCATCTTCTTTCACTTTATTAGAACGTCCAATGCAAACGTATATGCATTCATTCTCTATAGGCTCTATGAAATCATTCTTTTCCAACTGTCAGATCAGAACTCACAAATCATCTAGCCCAACATCATTAGATGTTTCCACTTCCTCGTGTTTTAGTTTTCCAACTTCCACACAGAAACAGTTCAACAAACGGTTCACATTCTGCTTTCTCGGATTGGTCCACATTGCACCATGTCAGACAATCTTCACTCAGTCAATAGCGATCAACTTGTGTTGCATGTTGGTGAGACACAAGAAGTGTATCCCCGATGCCACAAGACCCGTTTACACGTTGTCACCAAGAGTCATCTCCATCAGCAAGAGGTTCCATCGAGCTTACAAGTTGCATCAACCTCAACATGCACATTGAAGAGACTATCGCTATTGCCAGGAGATCACATCGAGCCTTCAAGTCATACCGAAAGACATTGTATTCCTATCCGCATCCATCTATCGGTAAGAGTCTTCTCATTGACATGATCGACGAGACCTCTCAACGACCTCCAATTGAACTCATCCGCCAATGCTATCGCTAAGACATCCAACTGTCACCAAGAGGTTATACCGAGGTCTTCAAGTCATATAGACATGAGTGTTCTCATCAGAAAGACTATCGTATTTTGCCAAGATGGAAAAGACCTAACATATTTACTTTGTGTTCTTAATTTTCACAATTCAGTTCTAGAATTCAAAAAAAGACCTGCACAAATGGCCATGAATTCCCTTTTATAGAACAAGGGAGAAAAAACAAGCTTCAAGCCACATGTACACATGTCACATTCTAATTGGACTACTACAAGACATATTCCCTAATTTAGTTATATTTGCATTCTTCAAAATGGAGGGAATATACATAAGACAAAGATTATTTACATTCATTATAATAAACAACTTTTCCTTCCACAAAGCACATGTGAAAAAGGATAATCTTCTCCATTGTAACACATCCACTTCATCAAGCAAGGTGACAAAATGATGTAGACCAAAAGTGAATTAATAGCTCAATCAACATTCCACATCATCAGTAGCTGATACTTTCCTATGAAACATATGTTTTATACATTGTAACTCCTAAGGCCAGACTTGTACAATGCTTGACCAAGTATATGTTTCACATCCATGTTTACAAACCAAATCGGCCAACAAATACTCTTCCCCACTCTTCATATTCCTCGCCAGAGATCCAATTGAAGTCAATAACTTTATCAAGTATATTTTTGTAAGGAGAGTACTTGGCTATCATAGAGTTCGACTCCTTTTCAAAATCCTCTAGAAAGTTGATAATAAATGTCAACCTTCCCAAAGTATCATTAAAGACATTAATATCAACTTCCTTGAAAATTTCATTTAGTTGGGAATCAATAACCTCATCCATCTCCCTCTTCCATACTTGCAAATGGATTTAATTCATAGTTGGTGAGCTGAATATCTAGCAATAGACACAAGTCTCTCAGGTCATATTGAGCTATTAATTATCTTATATTCTATTCCAGTGGGGCTATATACCCCTAAAAAATTATGCTCACCTAACTCACATACAAATGCATTAGTTGGAAGCACATGAGGGTACTTATCTTCATGTTGACCAACTCCAACTAGTATTAACTTTAATCTCTCAGCCCTTGGGATCCACTTGTTCAGGATTGGCATGGCCAACTCTTTATCCCTTTGGGAGAATCCTATTGCTCACATCCTGAGGGCATAGTCGTCATACAAGCTATTTAGTGTAGTATGAATTCTCCCATTCAAGTGCTTCAGGATAGTGCAAACAATTTTTGAAATATTTTCATACATTGTGTCCTGAGCCTTTCCCAACATCTTTCTATATGTTTCAACTTGCAGTAGAAATTGTTCCCTGTTAGATGAGCTAGAACCTAGTTTTCTTGATTCCTCTATTGAGAGTGATCCTTGTCCCAAACTATATGGCACCATTGTTGAGGCCTAACCATAAGGTGAATGCTAGGAAGATGCAACTAGAGAAGTTGGAGGTGGGTGACTTGAGCTGGGTTGACCTTGTTCTCTTTGCATTTCTCCTCTTTTTTTATAAAGTGCGAATTCATTTTCTAATATAGCCACTTTCTACTAGCTATTATCATATTCATTGAGGAGCTCTCGATACTTATTCCTAAGCTCATCCCTCTCTAAGGTGAGACTTTCCATAGTTACTCTAGTGAATCTAGCAACATTCAAAGCCCTGTCTGTTGCCTCCAAAGATAGGGTATTTGCAACCCTCTTCATGAGCAGTTTTCCACTAAAATTTGATGGCTCAATGAAAGCTAGTTTCCTAGATCCCACAGATAGTGACAATATTTCCAATGGATCCCAATCCTCACTAAATGCTAAACCCTGAAGTGCCATTTCCAAATATTCTTCTATTTGTACTAGAGGCCTTTCAACCCTCCTTATGTCATATAGGACAATAACATCGAAAATATTCCATTCTGGAAGTAGTAGCACACCACACTTCTATACAAGCTCTCTTCCCTCTTGGGCAGTAATCTTCTGGAACTCATTCTTCATAATACTTCTCACATTTTCCCGAATGACACTTTCAAGAAACTCGGGATGAAAACTCCTTTCAATAGCCACTTTCTCTGTATATTCTGTAGCTTGTGATCTCAATTGAAAATCCTTGAATGTAGATGTTTCAATGAAGGATCATCTTCCATAAAATCCTTATAAGCTTCTATTCTCAAGTCATCTATAGTGTTTAGTCCATTGATTTCAAGCTTTCCCAGCCCAAGGCTACTCTATCCTGAACTCAAAGCAATTTCCCCTTTATGAGGAGGTATTCCTAGCAGCATTTCCTTAGGAGTGATCTAGATATCATCTTCATTTGTATCAGAGTATTCAACCACTCCTCTTGTCTCAGTTCTTTGCTTCTTTAGAGGTGGTTTCTTAGGAGGAATATGACTCCTAGTGGTTGAGTCAAGATCAATCATAGGAAAAGGGGCCTATGTAGGAGGGGGTGGAAATGCACTCTCAGGAGAATCTTCCGTTGGTCCCTCAGAAGTGATAGGGGTTGTCAAGCCTTGTTCTTCCTCTATTGCTTTCTTCCTCCTAGAGTAAATTCTCAATTGCTTTGGTGCCTGATATGTAGTCCTTTCTTCTGATGTTACTTCAACATCTTCTTCAACCACCCTTGCCTTCCCTTTATCCGTGACTTCCCGTTGTTCCCTTGATATACCAACTACACTTTCAAAATTATCCATAACGTGCGTGACTTTGTTGAATTCATCAAGTATGGTTGCAAAGGATCATATTTGGAATTTTTCTTCCATTTTGCTTCTATCATTTTCCTATAAGCAAGGTATTTAGCCTTCCTTTCATCTTGTTCTTCAAAGCTAAAAATATTCCTAATGAAATCCTCAAGATAATCAGAAACATGCACAAAAACACCCATTTTCTTATCTGCTTTCAGTTTAGTGATGAACCCCTAAGGATCATGATTCCTTGGGCACATAGTCATCAAATTATAAGGTGCCAGTAGATGTACTATGTGCTTCCATCCACCTTTCACCAAAATATAATCTACAAATGTTGTCCATTTTGGGAAGAATGACCCTTTCCTTGATAATTTAGGTAAATGCACCATCTGTGAGGCTCCTAGTTTCCTCATGATTTCAAGGAATCCTATCCTCAAAGGCACATATCTTGTAAAGACATATGGGTCCAAACCATTACCATACACTTTGAAAATTGTCTTGTCAAGATATAAAATCAAGTCTCCCCAATTGTGACTCAAGTTCAAGTCTGCCCTCATCTCCATGGGTCTCAAAAACTCATGAATTTCTTTGGGAATTCTTGGTGGTTCATATATCAGGGGCCTCCTTATTCTGGATGCAAAAGAATTTCAAAAAATTAAAAAAATATATTTCTTGTCATCCTTATCTAGGATTCGGGTCTAGCACTAAATAAGAAAATCAACACATTTCTCTTTTCTTTTCAAATTAATATCCTTTTCAAAAACTTTTTGTCCTCTATGCAAACATATTTGCATTAATAATGAATACCACCAGAACTTTACCCATTGTTTTCCTTCATTCAGCTCAACTTAGCCCATGTGGATGCATTCTTCCAGATAGGAGCCATAATCATAGACAATACTATATGGTGGGTGTTGCAAATGTGTGGAAAAATAATTATATTTTTATGTAAAGTGTTAGGTGGGGTATAACCAATAATCTGACATAGAGAATACACAGTCTTTTTGAAGTAGCTATAAAAATAGCTCATTGGGAAAGGTTCAAGCTCCTTCTCACCAATCTTAATCTGCCTTTTGTGTTTCCCAATGTCGATCATTGTAGTATGCAGAGGCAACATCCTTGTTCTAATGAACACCTTGGTATTGTTATGCTATTTTCTAATATCCTCTATATCAAATGGGACCATATTTGGACTCCACTCATGCAAATCAAAGATATCCTCAATTTCCTTTTTGGTTATCGTCGCCATATCTACCCCATCAAATTTCCTAACCACTGTGGAAACCGAGTCATATCTTGAGGAAATATCCTTCAAAATATCAACATCCATGTATACATTGGGAACAATCAACTTTCCCATATCCAACCTCCAGGGATTACTGAGAGGAGCTCCAAGGTTCCTATTCGTGAACCAATGTTGAAACAACTGCCAACTAGTGTAAGGTACTTTGGCATCTTGTATAAAGTAGGCTTTATGCATCACTCATTTTATAACAGGGCCATGAAACAAGACCTTTCCTTCCAGTTTCTTATTCGTGGATGGGGGAAGCAAGTCAATGACATCTTGGGAAAGTGGTCTGGACTGGGTTGAAGAGGAGGCAATCTGTACTTTGGGAGCCATGGGTTTTATGTATACTAGGGTTCTAATAGGAAGAATTGCGACTAGTCAACCTCCTAATTGTAACCTATGATTCAAAAAGAGTGCTAATTCCTAATGATTTTATAAGGTTACGACCTTTAAAAGACAAAATTACACCAATTCAAAGCAATAAAAGAAAAGTAATAAAATGCACTCGCCTAAAAGAAAATTGAAAGTGAGCCCTAATTCAAAAACTAAATAAGCATAAAACCCTAATGCCAGTTGGGATGACTTCTACAAATTACTTCTTTCAATTCTTCGTATCGCTCCAATCATGTCTTTGAATCCCAAATTAGCATGCACTGACTGTATACACGAGATTTGAAGGAAATTTAATAAGTTTATAGGTCACCTCTGTCATTGCTTCCGTCTAGCGCGAAGTGAAACAATTGCAATGGGCATACTTCACAACTTTGAATGTGCATCATTGATCTTTATTTGAGACAAACATCTTGAATGACTCAGATTGAGTCAATGGAATTTTAATTTACATTGCAGCTCCAACTTGGACAAATGGCCAATAGAAACATGCCAGGTGGACCTTCCTTATGTTCTTGTGGGCTCCACCCACCAATTGACGTAGAATGCATGTGGCATCTTCTCACAGGTCTCGCTACTTTTATCAATCCTACATCTTACCTCCGCAAGCTGGCAGGGAATGGTGGTGACCATCTTTCAATCATGATTGTCAATCTCAAAGCTTCAAGCATTGGAATGGAACATGATAAATGTGCCCACATGATAGATTATACACTTGTCATCATTTTGCTAACCTTGCAACAATTAAAATTCCATCACTTAAGATGCATGAGTTAGTGGGGAACAACCCATATCAAATCTTGAGATCTAGTGGTCTTCAAACCTACAGATACGACAAAGTTAATCATAAAAAAGGGGCCTTTACTAGGCTGGCGATAATTTACCCTTGGGAATCAACGACTTAAATTCCAGTCATTATGATAAAAAATTAAAACCATACTTAGGGAAAATTAAACACTTTACAGCTTTGAAAGATCAAATAGCCTAAGCAAAGGGTCCGGTAAGGAGTGCACAACAATGGCATAGAAGATAACTTATATCACCAACAATCGGGAGAACAAGTCAACACACAATTAGAATGCTTAAGGGTTATACATGGATCAATTGGAAACAAGGTTAGCTAAACAAAACCTTAAACCCAATCAATGAGGGACATGTGAAATGCTAATACCAAGCACAAAAGACCCTAAAATGCCAAGAATTTTAGGAACTCCATTAGAAGGTTTTCACTTTCTCAACCCACCCATTTTTGTGCTTTACAAGCTTTTAGGATTGTATAGGCTCTTCTTCATAACCCCACTCCATTGAGGCTTCCTTCCAAACTTGCAAACAACACTATTACATGAAATTTAGAAATAATCACTTAAGAATATGAAGTTCGAGAACTTTATTTTAGAGATAGCCAATAATACATTTCTTGGGGTTAAGACTTCATTATTATCTTTACAAATAATAAATGACTCTTTATTGTTTGTTCCAAGGAAATATTCATGATGGCAGATGGAATTGACATAGGGCGCATCATCATACTTGGATTTGACACCATTCTTCACATTGATTATTTCCATGTGATCCATTACACTCTCAGGAATGAAATAATTATTACCTTTTTTCTCCTGAGGAGATCCTCTTGCTCGAAGCCATACCACTTTTATCATCATAGTTTTGAATTCTCTTAAAATCACAAGATTGAATGTACTTACAATGCCACTCCCACCCATCATCTTTGTAAGTTGTATACATATTCAATTTTTTTCTATTAGAACTTTTTCCTTTGATGACAACAACATTTGATTATTATCCTAGTGGGTCCATCCATTACACTTCAGTGCTTCATTGGTAGCACAGTCAGTGGAAATATTCCCTTGTCTATACACATGTTGCACATGACTATGGGTAAGGAAAATTGTAAGGGACTTACATTTATTGATGATTTGTTTTTATTCCCAAGGGATCACAACATCTCCAATCAAGATGTCCACAATTAATTTGAATCTCCTTCCATAATAATTTTTTTAAAACTATTATCTCTTAGATTCTTTATACCCCCAACATAGCCATAACCTCTCCTTTATTATTAGAGTAGACTAAAAAATTAACACCATAACTCATAATGCAATCATCTAAATGGTTTCTTAGCAGACCTCACACCCCAACCATACCTAGAAATCCTTTAGCCATCCTAGCCATCCATCCATCCTAGAAATATTTTAGGAGTAACCCACATAGTAGCCATCCTAGCCAGACTCATGGTCTGATTAAGATTAGTTAGATCCTTTCTTAGACCCCAAACTCCCTTTACTCTCATCTATTTATAGTTTGGACAGACTTTTGAGAAGCTATATCTATTGAAAATGAAGGTAATATTGTAGCTTAAAGCTTGTAAAACTATGAGACTATAGATCTAATTAAGTGTTCTTTGTCACAATTCTTTGTCTATGACTATCCGTTTAGATCAATTTTACTAATTGTAGAAATAGATAGAAGATTGTAGAAGAATGATACAAGAAGATACAAGTGACACATCATATACATGGAGAAACCCTTTCAAGAAAAAAACTCTACTAGAATCAATAGTTCTTGTATTATTTAACCTTATAAAAAGATTACAATAATATTTTATCAATCCTTGATTGATATGCTTCCTTGCCTTCAACAATCCTTTTTCACAACTTGCACAAAAATATCATAGAACTCTCTTTAACTTAATGCAATTTATAGATAATTAATGAGCATGTAAACTCATAAGAGTTGTCAAATACAAGAGCTTAAAGCTCCTCTCAAAAATATATGCCTAGATTGTTCAATTAGAGTTCCACAATGTAATATGTGTCAAACCAAAGTCTTCCTCAATTTAGGCACCCAAATGAATACTTAACTGAACATTGGTAAAAAAAATATCTTGAAAGCATCACCTAAAAGTAGGAACCCAATAATGGGCCCACTTAACTGAGCCTTGTAAATATCTTCTAATGCAAAAGGTGTTATCTCAAAGATGCCAACTTGGGCGCCCAAGGTGGGTCCAAGTCAATCTTAGTTAACTAAAACATATATCTCCACCAATTCATGCAACATTTATGCATGATTGATCATCCCCACTTAACTGAAAGTATCCACTTGTAATCTATCATGCAACTGAATTCATTAGTCATGCAACTCAATTCATCTGAAGTAAACTATAATTCAACTCAAACTAAAAACATGCAACTGAAGATAATTGAACCATAACTAAATTGAACTGAATGAAACTGAACTAAACTAAACTAAAATGAATTGAATTGAACTGATACTAAACTGAACTAAACTGAACTAAACTGAACTGAACTCCACTCATGTAAATATTAATCCCTACTTTGTAGGATCTTTACATGTATTACTGAAATTTTATCAATCCTCCAAACAGTTAACTTAAGCAAGGTGGGTTCCACTTTCCATGTGGATGCCCCATGTTATCCTATTTTGAAGAATCTCTTCTTGGATGTCCCCACATGTTCCTATCATTTAGGAATAATTACAAATGTCAATTTACATGTTCATTTCATTTGAATTTAGTCTCTTTCTAATCCTAGTGTTGGGGAACAATTTCAAAGGACTTAGGAGATACATGAAATATGCTTAGGATTGCAATTAAATGACATCCTATTCCCAACAATATCCTCCCACATCCATATTTTCCTGAACTTATGCTTTTATGATCATAAAAACCTCATAATTTATTCTATCAACATCCCTAAAGATCCTATTATTTCTTTCCTTCCATATTCCCTAGGTTAAGAAGCAGGGACATTGGTTCCAAAGATCCACAATTACCTTATGTGAGAAAGGGAAATTGGATTAGCTTTCAACAAATGACCTTATAGTAAGGGGAACAACCAATAAATGAAAAACAAAGGAAGCAAGAATGACCAAACTTCACTAGAGAACTAAAAATGAAAGAAAAGATGCATAATAGTCTCTTCATTTTGCTTGCAAAGGATGCATTGATTAACAAGCTGAAATCCTCTCCTAACAAGATTATCAATAGTTATAATTCTTCCATGTGAAGCAACCCACCAAAAAAAAATGATTTTTGGCACAAGTTTTTTAATCCATACTTTATCCCAATGAGGATCTTTTTTGTCAATAAGGGGTTTCACCAATTCATTATAAGCATGTTTAATAGACAAAAAAATTGAAGAGATCCTCTTCCACACCCATTCATCTTCCCTTTCAATAGAAAACCAACTCACCTCCCCTATGAGATTGTGTAACCTTAGCAAAATTGGATCCGAGTTGATCTATCTCTGACCCCTCAAGTTGACACTTCTTAACAACAAGTTAAACTCCTTCCATTGTGGTTCTTGCACCTCCCAATTGACATATTCTGACACCTTTTTTCCACATATCCCAGTCAAGCTTTGTTTAAGGGGATTGAAGCCATTATTATATGTGAGAGGGGAAGCCTCAATCTAGGGGTATTTCTAGAAATTAATGTTTTTCCCATTACCAATCCTCTTTCAACACATTTTTGATTTTGATAAGATGGTTCCATAAAATAAACCCATTGGGCATATAAGTAGTAGAGAGGAAGCAACCAAGATTCATTTTCTTCAAGTATTTGGCCTGGAAAATCTTCATCCAATCCTTAGTTCCCTCCAAAAGGTTCCATCCCACCTTTGTTGTTGTATGTGATCCCGCAAAGCTGGTTTACAATTTATGGGAGGAACTGATTTTTGTTGAAATCACATATTTTTAGAAAATATAATGATTTAATCCTTAAAATGTTCCATTTAAAGAATTCTCATTGAAGAGGGTTTGGTCCAACTACCTTAAATCAAATCCCCTTGGATAGAACCTTGCTAGTTTTGAACCATACCTATAATAGAGTCTCCTTTACACCTATCAAAATGTTGATAAAAAACTACTTTTGATTTACCGTTTGGGGGATCAAATGAACTCATTTAAAATTTATTTTTTCCATGTAGTTCTTATTATAAGCTTCCCAAAAAGTATAATTTTAAATAAATTTAATTTTATTATTATATTTATTTTTAATTTCTCGTGAATGTAGGTTTTTCATCGAAATTCAAGCTCTTTGTTCTACACATGTGGAAAAATAGAAAATTATTAATTAAAAAAATTAAAAAATATTAGTGCACCATATATTGAAGTCCTTGATCCAAAAAAGAAAAAAAAAGAATTTTAATACATACAAAAAAAGTTATGCATTATACGGTCGCGCTATGTCTGAATTACAATTAGTTTGAATTCGAAACTGGATTAAAGAAAAAATATTCAATAAAAAACTATCTAGCCAAGTTGAAGAACTAGATATAAGAGTTAAAAATCTAAATTCAAAAGAATTAGAATTTTATCCTTCATGGAAAAAAGGTTATGTGTTATACGGTGAGCGTCACTTTTTTAAAATGTTGTTTTCTAGAAAAAACTAGTTTTCAAAGGAGATGGAAAAAGAAGTGCAATCTAATTCCAAAAAGTTTGAAAAAAATATATTTAGAATCTATAGAAAAAATGTCATGAAACTATAGTTTTCATGATCTTCAAATTCCTCATGGTTTAGCCACTATAGGTGCCTGAAAGTGAAGATTTATTTTAAAAAAATTATTTCAGTGTCCAGTTTGGCCAAAAATTGTAAACCAATATTGTGGGATCACCCTAGGGCTTTGTTGAACAATTTGATTCTCCTTATCCCCAACCCTCCTACACTTTTTTGTACATGCACACTTTCTCCCAATTGACCAGTGAGATTCTATTTTTCTCTTCAATCCCTGACCACAAGAATCTTCTCTAGATATGTTCTATTTTTTCCAGGTTGGGATTTTTAAGAGAGACAAATAGTAAATCGGGATATTCTATAAGGAGTATTTTAACAACTAAATATTCTCTGCTAAGCTAAGAAGTTTCCACTTCCAACCAACCAACTTATTTTTAACTCTCTCAATCAGATGGTTCCAATAATTATTTTCCAACTTTCTAGATATCAGAGGTAACCCAAGGTAAGTTGCTAGTAAGACAACATCCTAACATCCCAAGATCTTCACCACTCTTTGTTTCACTAATTTTTCAGCATTAAAGAAGTATATCTTACTTTTTTCATAGTCAATATACTATCTAGAGACAAAAGCATAGTCATTTAGAACCAATTTCTGGAGATTGGATTTCCCCACTGAGGCTTCGCCAAATAGGATGGTGTCATCAACAAACTGTTGGTGAGAGTTAGGCGAGAGAGACGAAGTACCCTTTACACCTTTAATGGCTTTAACGCAAATTATATTTTTGATATTCCTTCCTAATACCTCACCAAATATTATGGATAGATATGGGGAGAGGGGATCTCCTTTCCTTAGACTATGACCATAAGATAAATGGCCTTGGGGGACACCATTGACCATAACCAATCACATAGGGGAGGTAACATAGGTAGAGAGAAAATTTAGGAATTGTCCCTCAAACCCAAACTTCCTGAGAACAACAAAGAGAAATGACTAGGAGAATCTATCATAGGCCTTAGAGATATCAATTTTAAAGGTCATCCCATGGTGTATACTGAGGTCCATAGAGTGGAGGATTTCATGGGTAGAGATAACAACATCAAGGATGTTACGACCATGGACAAAACCTTTCTAGTTTGGGGCAACCATTTTGCATAAAATAACTTTAAGTTTGAACACAAGGATCTTAGAGAAAAATTTATAAAAAGTATTGTAGAGGCTAATGGGTCTATAATCCTTAATAAAAGAGGCATCATCATTCTTGGGGATAAGAGCAATAAAGGTGGCATTTAATTAGTTTAGGAGCCTACCTGACCTAAAGAAATCTCTAGTAGCATTGAATAAGTCAGATTTGACAATATCCTAGTTGTAGGCACCGAAATCTAGTTTAAGCCTGCGACTTCAATATTCTTAATAATTCGTACTCCTTCCATGGTCATGATTAAATAATGTCAATTATTTAATTAATTCACTTTAACTTTAATTCTTGTATTAATTAAATAATCTTAATTATTTAATTGACTCACATTTTCTTTATTCTATTTGATTAATTAAATAAATGCCTTTTGTTTAATTATGTTACTAATTAACCTTATCCTTCTTGTCAAATTAAATAAATTCTTATTTAATTTACTCTTTATCATACTTTAACTATAATTAAATAAATTCTTTATTTATTTAAATCTCTTCATCACTTAATTAAATAAATCTTATTTATTTAATTATTCTTCAAATATCAAATCTTGAATTAAATGAATTATTTAATTCATGAATTCTATTTTAACACATTCCTCTATATTTAGATAATTGTGTGAGTTATCTAAGTATTCACTTTTACTCGACTCAAAGATCTATTCAGATTGCTCAGTTAACTCTTGATTTAATGTCTGAGTGGGGTTCTCAAGTAATCTATTCGTCAAATCATTCAATTGTCCAGTTCTAACTCATTTGCATGTACATGCGGATTAATTAAATATTCCTATTTAATTAGTTAAACCTTGTGCATGCATTCGAACAATTTTTGATTTAATCCATCTTCATCTTTGTCATGCAAAGACAATTCTTCTGTTTTCAAATACCAAACTGGAAGATTAAATCATTTATTTAATATTTAATTCTATTTCTAATTTATATCACTCATGTCATTACTAACTATTATTAGAATGCATGACTAATCTGTCAATCTCAACCATCCATTGATCTTTCAATCCTGGCTTGTCGTTCAAATAATCAATTTTCTATAAATTGATCTGGTCTTCATCATTCCAATCTCTCTCAAAATCTTATGACTTTTTGGAGCAACTATCTTGAATCTTCGATGCTTGGCTAACTCATTATCATAGGCTATACTTGCATGAACTTTTGAAAATCTAAGGGCAATTATACTACAAACAAAACAGAGAAGGACAATGGAGATAAATCATGGGAGAATGTAGATTGGGTGAGATTGTTTCTTTAGTTACATTTTGAATTACTTTGTAGTTTGTTGATATAACTTAGATTGCATTTAGATTTGTATTGCATATTTTCTTTGATCTATTTCTTTCTACATTTTCTGGATGTTACATTTGGTGAACCCGACGTGAAGACACCATCTTTGTGAATCCGTAAAATTTTATTTCATTTTGTAGGTTTTTGTACGTAACGACATATCTGCTTGACGAAATGCCACAATTTTCATATGAAGATGCATCAGTGTGACGAAGTGACACAATTGACTTTTCAAACAGCATCTGACATAAGAAGTGACACATCTAAAAAATTATGACGCATCTGTCATTTTTTGAGCTGCAATTGACTAGTGAAATACCGAGACACATTTGATAGAGAAAACAACACATCCGACTGGTATATTTTAGGGTTATATTTTCAATTTATAGTTTCCTTTTCATGGTTTTGTTTTCACAAATCTTCTATTTTTAGCATGTGTCTTGAGGAGTTAATGAAGTTTTACAGATCGATAGGCTAAGACCAAATATCAAAATTACTAACAAATCTTTCTGCAAAATGCATATCAAAGACCCTAGTTAATTATTTGAAACATATTGTTTGGTAGTGTAGCAAATATTTTGTTTGGTTTAAAATTAACAAGTGTCTACCGTGTTTGGTGTGAAAGAGAAAATTGTAATTACCAGGTCACGATTTGGTACATCGAAGTATCCTCTCCCCTTGTGCATCCTTGCGATCCTGGGTGTAAGAGAAACAATTACCAACTCTAGAATTTGGGCTTGTTTTGGTGGGAAAAAGTACTCAGCCCAGGACAACTCAGACCGGTAGCACGTTGAACCCGAGGGACTTCCAATTGGTATATAAAAGTGGATTCTTGGGGAAAGCCCAAGAATCATGCATATGGTTCTAATGAGATGGATCCGAAAGGGGACTCTCACCGCATGGATCATGCCCTACGAATAGAATGCCCATATTAAACACCTTTTGTTTTAGAGACCAACCATTTTTGGTTGTTGCTTGGTATAGTGTAGGGTATAGTATCATGCTTGAAGATACTCACTACTGATCCCATTAAGTAGAGATAGTAGTTCTTGGGAGGTCATTTCCCAAGAATCTAAAATTAGTGTGCTCGAATGATGTAATGAGCCATGGAGGGGAGCTAATGCCATCAAATTTCTAAGCTATCCTCTCTCAAGAAGGAAAGGTATTTATCACCAATCTGGGGTATTTCGGTGGGCTATACCAAGTATACAAACCCTTGGATTATTGGCCTATTAGGATTGTACTTGTCTGTTGTCAAATTACACGTTCTTTGAGTCCAAAATAAAACTGAAAACACTTTGTCTTATGATTGTTCTTGTTTGCTAGGATTTGATCACAAAAAACAACATTAGTTTTATGTCTCAAATCGATGGAAATACATAGAGAGTCGCAACTGTTCACTAGAAGGTCACAATTGATTTATAGAGTCGCATCTGTTTAACTTTGAGTCATATTTGTCATTTTCAGTTGTATCTATTTAGCGTCAAGTTGCATATGCCAAATTAGCTTGCATTTGCTTTGCTAAGAACCACATTTGTTATATTTTGAGTTGCAATTGTCATTACGAGTTGCATTTGTTAGAAACTTAACTGCATATGTCTGACACAAATATTGAAAATTTACCAGAAACTCACAATTGATAATCAGAAAACTGCAACTGTGAAACTTAACCGCATATGTGAAATCCTGTGACGCATTTTCGTAATTAGAAAGCCATAATTTACAATCACTATCCAGTCAACATGGTTATACATGTCTTTCCACAAGTAGACTTTGAACGGAAATAGGAAAAGAATTGCTCTATTTTGCATCCTTTAAGTTCATTTAGTCATTACCATAGTTGTCCTAATTCTGATTTTTACTTTCATCTTTGAGTACATATTTCCTTTAGATTTAAACCTCTAGGAAAGTCAGTTTTACAAAATTTAGGATAGGTCCACCATCTACATTCTAGAAAAATCATAGCATCAATGAAATCTGTCATTGAACCTAGTCTTATCATTTTATCCTTTTTCCTACAGAGAGTCCTCCTAGCTCATTAGTCTAGTTAGGAAACTCAACTTGTCTTTGATCTTCATCCTATATTGGTTCCTTGACTTAACTAAATTGACTCCTTGGTTAGACTTTAGCTAGTTGGTCCCTCTGTCTTCAGTTACAAAATTAATTACCTTAGAAGCTTGCTTAGACTGTGCATCTTTAGATATTATCATATTAGACTAGCCTCATCCTAGAGCATTCCTTATTTTGCATTTAGAAAATTCCAAAAACATAGACTAGAGTCATACTGCCTATAGATGTAGTTTTGCATTCCTTGCATATTGAGCTTATCTTACATGGTTGAAACTAGGTCTAAGAGAAAAGAGAGAGAAAAGATGTCGAAACCAAATAAATTCATCAATCCATTCTCCACCAGACCTCACAGGACTTTATTAGAAAAATTTACCACTAGAAACACTCAAGGACACATTGCAGTAGAAGATATAGAAGCTATGGCATAGGACCTCGAGTTTTCCTCTTTTGTAGATGAATACCTAGCAAACGATCAACAACGATACATAGCTAAATTGCTAGTTGAAGGCACTACCTTACCCACAAGATTCAATATTAGCACCTTACAAACTAAACCTACACAAGGGACAACGACTACCAGTACTACTATACCTCAGCTAAATACAACCATACCATCTGGCATACCTACACAAAGTATGACAATCCATATGTCTCCATTTGGTACGTCTAGAATAGCATCGAGATTTAACTTCACTGTAGGGGCATCATCATTCACTCCCTTCGGTCCTCTTGTTGGGAGTAAAAGATCTAAAAAATCAGCTTCTACACCAAATGCCACTGTCATGAATACCATGCCACAGTCAACAACCATATCTCATGTCAGTACCATACCATAGTCAACGACCATACCTAGTGTTTAGGTCACTAGTACTATACCACAGATTACACAAACAAGAGGCATTCCCTCATACCAATATGGAAATTAGAATCCATTCTCCCAGATTGGCAATCAGAATCCATTCACACAGATTCTGAATCAGATTCCATTTTCCCAGATTTCAAGTCAACACCAGTTTACACAGATTTCAAATCAAAATACCATCTCCCAACACGGTACTCAGAATCTGTTCACACAGATCCCAAGTCAAAATCAATTTATGTAGATTCCAGACTAGAACATGTTTACCAACATTCTAAATTCAAACCCACCTCAAATACCAATGTTCAATCGAAACCCATTACGAGACCTTAGATTTTAGAATACATACACAGATCCACATAATCTGCCTAGCACATCATTGACCTAGGTTGACATCTTACAAACAAAAATGCAGAAACTACAAACACAAATAGACAACATGGCAGTGTCAACTAAGAAATCCTTTTCAAAAAAACACATATGCCCATTTCCCTTTGATAGATCATTGTACATGACCCCTTTCGCTCAAAGGTATGTCGTACCGAATCTCCCTAAGTACAATGGCAAAAAAATTCTGATAAAACATATAAGGGAATTTTCTACCATATGCATAGATGTCGCTTATGACCCCACGTATCTTATAAGACTATTTCCAAGAATCCTTGTAGGGATTCAATTAGAGTGGTTTTCAGGTCTAGACTATGGCATCAAATCTTGGGGTGAACTGGCTAAGAAGTTTGTTGAGCAATTCTCCTTCAACATAGACCACGAGATAAATATCGCAACCTTGTGTCACAGAACACAAGATGAAGGTGAAAAATTCATCACTTTCTTCCAGAGATGGAGGACTATAGCTAGTTGGTGTCCTGTTGAGATACATGAAAAACAAAAAGTTACTATGTTCTAGGAAAACCTTCATGCAAAACTAAGGAGTAACTTAAGGGTACATTGTTGTACATATTTTTTAGAACTAGTGGAAAAAGGGGTTATAATAGAAAATGATCTCATTGAAAAAGGCGAACTTAAGGCATCAACATCCAATAGAAATCTGATCATGTAAAATACCCCCACTGACAGAAACAAATTTGGTCTCGCAACAAAAATGTCACCAATGATGGGGTAGTTGATGCTAAATCTATACAAGCAGGACCAATCATCAAATTACAAGGATCTCACACTTCTACCAACATGCTTAATGTTGTCAATCAACCTCCTAACATGGTCCAAATACTCAATGTCCACAACAGCAAAGGAGGTTTCAAAAACGCGAGTTCACTCCTTAGGGGAACCCATTGAGTCTGTATTCAAAGGACTATTACAAAATAATCTTATACAGTTGCAAGAGCCAAGAAAATATGATCTAGGACAATTTAAACCAGTTTGGTGGGATGACAATTCCTTTTGTGATTTTCATAGAACTAAGGGACATAACCTATAAAATTGTTGCCAACTGAAGAATATCATACAGGATCTTGTTGAAAGGAGAATAATTGAAGTTAGTGGACAGAAACAAAAGTCATCAAACACTGATCATCAAGTCTTTTTTGATCTGCTACATGACCATGGAAAATGAACTATTCCTAGTTCAAGTACTAAGACCAATATATGTCAACCAACTATGTGAGTATCAAGCATGATTATAATAGTGGCAAAACCATTCATTACCTTCATGTTGCTGATGATAATATCAATACCATTACTATCAATACAAATCCTGAGTGCACAGTCAATACTCATCGTACTAAGATCACTATCCAAGGCCCTCCATTACAGAAAACACCATATCCTTCCAAGTCATAATATAACCTACTTGACCAGTTGGGGAAGACCTCAGCCCAAATCTCAATATTTGAATTGTTACGTATCTCTCCTGAGCATCGATCTATCTTAGATAAGGTTTTACAAAACACCACGGTCCCCAATGATCTTGATGTCAATCATTTTCAGGAAATGGTGGGATATTTGACCAATAACCATCATGCCATGTTTTTTGAACAAGACTATGCAACTAAAAAGATGAATCATAATGACCCTTTACATTTTGAAGTCCTTGTTGATGACACCAAAGTTAGACAAGTTTTGGTAGACAAAGGAGTAGGGTTAAATATGTGAACTTTAAAATTGATTAAGGAATTAGGTTTCTCAGAAGCATGCGTAGACACAACCAAAAGTATTGTAATTAAAGCTTATGATGACGAGGAATGAAAATCAAAGGGGATGGTAACACTTCCTATCAAAATTGGTCCTGCAGTAATGGAGACAAATTTCTAGGTCTTGGATCTCACCCTTCCTTATAACCTTCTGTTAGGTAGACCATCGATTCATGCCATGAAGGCGGTCCCTTCCACATATCATTAGTGTCTTAAATTCCCTTACAATGGCATTGAAATAACTATAGATGGTGACCCAGATCCATTCCAATATTGCACCAATTTGAAAGAGATCCCCCAACGCCAAGTGCTAGTAAACCAAGAAGCTTCATCATCCAATCCATCTACACTCACTCAAACATCTATTTCACCCTCAATTCCTACCATGCCTAGGGTTGAGATCCAAGATAAGGGTTGTGGAGAGTATTACATGAAGACATCTTATTGTGTTAGCCATTTGGTTCCTCCTAAGTCATACAGTTTACCTACATAAGATAGGAGACAATCTATGGTCACTATACACATTCCTCCCACAACAACTTTCACTAAATTGGGTGAATTAAGCAAAGAAGGCATAGATACAGAAGATGTCACTTCTTAGCTGTATAGAGAAGATGATGAAGAACCTCTCTCGCTTTCTCACATTCCTACAAATCTATATGGAAAGGGTTTCATAATCATGCAGAGCAAGGGATACAATGGACAAAGTGGTTTAGGCTTAAATCAAGATGAGAGGATTGAGCCAATCTTTATTTCTTAATGGCACTTAGGGCTAGGGTTTCAACCAATTTAGATTGGCGTTCCTAGTACCACATCACCCTTAATTGTGGAAGTAAGTTCTTCAGAAGATATTAAGACATCTTATGAGCCATCAGACCAATACCGTTGTGACTCCCTTGACTCCAATGACTATGAGTGGGATTCCCTATCCTCTACCTCTTCCATGGACCTTGACAAGTTATTTGGAGAACTTGGCTTAATGTTAAGATCCGCATGAAATCCATTGAATTCCTATCCACCAAAGAAAATGACAAAGTAGGAGTGGTTTAAACACTACTATTGGGAATCACTTGATCCTACCTCTTGGCAACCTGATATAGCTATTTCAGATAACCAAACCTTGGCATTAGGCCCACCTCTTACTCTACCTAGACCCAAACCTAAGAGCAAACAAGACTTAGTACAAGAATTTTGTGACCATATGAATAACTCAGTCCTTACCTTGACCCTGTTAAACTTTGATAACTCCGACGATGACATGCTCTTAGTTTATCCCAACCTCATTGATTGGGACCAACAAGGCACACCCATATTGGACATTTTGAGAACGATGAAGTAATTGTTGAGTTCTTAGGATTATGAGAAGGAATACCTAATGGTGATCATAAGGCTGGTTTCATCATTGACTTGGACAAAAAAGCATATTTTGGGGAATCTATTCAACCCTCCAGTCGCAAAAATGAGATAAAGAATAAACAAGATAAAAAGGATGAGTCTCTAGGTGAAAACTGAATGACACCTTTAGAAAATGAAAAAGTAAAAAGAAAGGACACATCTGAAGGTGAAAACCTCTTTGAGGCACCTCGAGATGGAGCTTTGAACATTCTCCCCATTGCATAGGAAAAATCACCCATGCTCATTGAAGAATCATTAGAAGTCAACATAGGTACAAAAGGGAATCCTCGACTGTTTTATTTTGTAGTGTCATTGACAACAAAAGAGCAGCCATAATTCCACAAATTCTTTGCACAAAGATAAATTTTCCCTGGTCCTATGCAGACATGCCTGGGTTGGATCCTGAACTCATTCTACATCACTTACCCTTACAACCAGGTGTCAAACTAGTGAAACAAAAATTGAGGAAAATGCATCCACAGATTGCTTTACTAGTCAAGGTGGAACTCAAGAAGCTGTTAGACATTGGTTTCATTAGATCAATCGACTATAACGATTGGATTTCCAATCTTGTACCAGTCACTAAATCTACTGCGGGCATTCGCAATTGCACTGATTTTAGAGATATCAACAAGGCTTTTCCTAAGGATGACTTCCCTTTGCCTAACATAGACATGATAGTTTACATGACAACATGATATGACATGTTGTCCCTTATGGATGGATTTTTAGGATATAATTAGATTAGGATTGCAACTGAAGACCAACCTAAGACAACTTTCACTTGCCCATGGGGAACGTATTTCTAGAATGTTATGCCCTTTGGACTCAACAATGCTGGGGCAACCTATCAACGTGCCATGACCACCATCTTTCATGACCTAGTACACACCCTTATGGAGGATTATGTTGATGAACTTATAGTTAAATCCAAGACAAGGGTAGAACATTTACAAGTTTTAGACAAGATATTTCAAAGGTTGGAGAAGTATAAAGTGCGACTCAATCCCAAGAAATGTGTGTTTGGAGTCAAGTCAAGAAATCTATTAGGCTATATCATTTCTAGATGAGGCATTGAAGTGGATCTGGCTAAGGTGAATGCAATCATAGACATGCCTCCACCCACTAATCTCAGTCAACTAAGGACACTACAAGGAAAACTGCAATCCATCAAAAAATTTATAGTGCAGTTAGTAGATAAGACACATCCTTTTCAACATCTGCTTAAGAAAGGGGTACCCTTTGCATGGACAACTAGGTTTAGAGAGGCTTTTTAACTGATTAAGGAATATTTACTCACACCACTAGTCTTAATGCCACCTGCTGAAGGATGACCATTGATTCTTTATATTACAACAACCCATTCATCACTTGGAGCATTACTTGCACAAAATGATGATGAAGGTCATGAAATGGTAGTATATTATATCATTCAGACTTTGGTAGGTTATGAGCTCAACTATAGTACCATTGAACGTGCCTATCTTGTAGTAGTATTTGCTACCCAAAAATTGAGGCACTATATGCTAAACCATCAAACAATGCTGATTGGTAAAATAGATCCTTTGAAGTATCTTCTCAACAAAACAACATTAACAAGGTGATTGGCCAAATGGGTTATGATACTTAGTGAGTATGATATTCAGTATGTAGAAAGAAACACTATTAAAGGACCAGTCATTGCTAATCAGTTAGTTGATGCACCAAT